>CALYLW010002719.1:0-33097 GCA_944989445.1 Ampullaceana balthica | reverse complement strand
ATTAGGGCCCCCGGCCCCCCGTAAGTGATAAGTTTTTACATGTTTACCATCTTCAAATGATACTTAACAACCATCGAAAGTTTTATGCTTCTACCTACACGAGAAGTAGGATCATTTATATTATTTATATTTTTTATAGAGTCTCATATTTGGAAAAAATTACATTTTCTTGATATCATTTTAATACGACGGTGTTTTAAAAAAAAGTATGTTAGAAGGTACATTTATAATTTTCTTTATTGGACGCTATGAGTTATGCAGCCTTTGCCTTTTTGAAGTTTAGTGCCATAAGTTCTTTATCTCATAGACGCGGTACTAATATATTGTATAACTATAATTGTGAGTTACTATGCAGTGTCGTAAATTATATATGAAATTTTTGCGTGACTAGGGTGGTAGAGCTCTTACGGAAAACATATCAGGTATGTTTATTTAGTACAAGTGGGAATGAAATGAGTAAATTTAGTTATTATGGTCGTCAAGATTCATTAATCAAAAATCATATCTTTTAAATAGTAAGGTAATGTTAAAAGTCACTGCATTAAGTGAAAACAACTCACGCGATAAAATGGTAAAAAACTAAGTAATTGTGTCTGTTTTTTTTTCTCTGTCTTTTGTTTCTTAAATATATTTAATTATATTTTTCTTCAAATGGAATAACTCTGTTTCCCATAGATTTTAACTAATAGATGAATCTGATATATAAACTTGTCAAATAAAAATTGTAATAACCAGCAACTAATACTGGGAAAAGTGGTCAGCACACTCCCGCTACAAAGTGCGGGTATATTTCTAGTTGATAATAAACAAACCTTTAAGGATGTTGTGAGCAGCAGACGATTCGGCGGGATGTTGCTAGTGTTACGACATGAACTGTCGTAGCAGCAGACGATTCGACAGGATTTTGCTAGAGTTACGACGTGTTTTTAAAAAAAATTATATTTGAAAAACATTATTTAAAAAAACTCGACGGGAGCGAGATTAAAACCCACGTATCGTTTTTAACATCAACGTTGTTCGTTCGTCGTAGTCGACGATGACCACTCTCATCATATTTATATTTGACATGTGCTAGGCCGCCACGCATCCTCTGGTGGCTTATTAACCATATTCTAGCACGAAATTTTTCCTCGGCATGTCGGACAAGAGATGGATGGGAACCCTTCAGGGAGGTTTTGGATACGGTCCTTCCTGGCTTGACGTTTTGTCTTGGCAGCTAATATTTCGGAATCTGGAACTTTGTCCTGCCATTTTATATTGAGAATTTTTATTAGGCTTTTGGTGTGGAAGTGGTTCAGCAACCTCGCATCACGTTGGTATACGGTCCAAGTTTCACATGCATATAGCAAGGTGGGGAGCAATACAGCTCTGTATAATTTAGTTTTATTTTGGTGCTGATTCCCCTTCTGTTCATGCAATCTGCCAAATGCTGCGCTGGCCTTGGAGATTCTCGCGTTCACAGCGTCATCAATATTGGCCTTCTGATACAGTGTACTGCCAAGGTAAGTAAAGCGGCTCACTGCGTTGATTTTGTTGCCGTTGATGATTATATTGGGCTCAGTATAGGATTTGCCTGGGGCTGGCTGGTATAAGACTTCTGTCTTCTTTGTGCTGATGGTGAGTCCAAAGCTAGAGCACGCACTGTAAAATTTATCAACGCTTAGTTGCAGGTGTGCTTCAGAGCGTGCGTTAATGGCACAGTCATCCGCAAAAAAGATGGTCAAGGATGTTGTCTGATTTGACCTTTATTTTTGCTTTAAGCCTACTGAGTTTGAACAGACGACCATCAATGCGATACCTAATGTCCATTCCTTCGTTGCTATTCCCGAAGGCCTCTGTAACTTACAGTGTAAGCATGGGCTGAGAACATGAGGCTAAACAATGCTGGGGCCAGAAAACAGCCTTGCTTAAACGCCATTTGTGTGACGGTGAATGGTTTAGAGGCCTTTCTATTGTCCTGGACTCGAGCTGCATCCCATCATGGAATTGCCTTACAATGGCTATATACTTTTTTGGGACACCCATACTTGGCCATAATCCTCCATAGAACCTATCTGCAGACTTTGTCGAAGGCTTTTGTAAGGTCTTTATAAATGGAAAATCAAAGTATCGTCCATCACTATCACTTCACCTAGCGAAGCTTATGTCAGATAGCGATTTAAACAAAAAATTATTTTTTTTTCATTAAATGGACACCAATCAAGTTTTTTTTTTATCCCTTTAAAATTCATTAATCGCCTTTCCAAGAAATCATGAAATTTGATTATGATAATAAATTAATTATTATTAGCATAATTAAAATACAGCTTTAGTTGGAACAGTAAGAACATAGAGGCACAGTGGGTTCCAAACTGTGGGGTCGCGACCACCTTCAAGGTGACGTCATTTATGGATGCCCTTTTACTTTTTATACGAATATATATAATATACATATATACGCACCTAAAATAAGATATTAATAGATCTTGTTTATATTTAATTTTATTTACGGGCATGAGTGTGTGTATTAATTCAAAAATGTAAATTTATTAGTACAAAAATTACCCATTACAAGCAATCATTGTGGTTTATTTTTTTAAAAAAAAATAATTTTTTAATTCGCCCCATCGGGGTTTGAACTAAGGTTGTAAAACCGCTCATTTTTGAGAGCCGTTTAACCTTCACAAAAAATACCGTTAACCGCTTAGACATTGAGCTCGTATTTTCTTTCTAGAGGTAATAGGGAGTCCACCCATAGACCCGACGCCAGGCTCAGTGTAGAGAACGCTCATCGCCGCTTCATGTCCCACTAACTCAGCAAGTCCCGCTCCAACCAGTCGCCATCTAACCACCTCACCCACTAATACCTCTACGCCCCCACCACCGCTTCTCTCCCACGCCCAGAGTCAGTATAGTTCAAAGCACATGTCCAACTCATTTGTTTTCCATACACTACCCGATGTTTTATAAAATCTCCACTACATCCTCACAGATTGATAGTGAACGCAGAACCTAACACCAGTCTACAGTACTCTTCAAGTCGAGACTCCGTCACCAGAGATGACAAATGTCCCCAGAGCTCCACCTACACAGAGAGACACAAATGCATCAGGACAAACACGCTAATATATTCATATCACTATATATACGTATAATATCACCTACAATATATACGCTATACTACACTGTCACAGTCCTCCACGCAACATGCCTAAGAACTCGAATCCTATCACAGATCCCACACGCTAAGGAAAATGTTGCGCACGCCCGCCACCCATATGGGTGACTACGGAAGTCTCTCATTACCTACTACACACCAAGACTGACGACCCAAGATACCTACGAGCATTCCTTCAATACAATACTCCGTTCGAGCAAAAATACTTCAAGCACCCAGATCACCAGACAAACAACGCTCCTCATACTGATCAAGAATCCGAAGAATACTAACTCGCACCAGAGTCAGTGGACAGTACACCTCCGCCGTTTACATCACGATCCCTCACCACTGTACTACTATCATACTCGAGAATGCAGACAACACTCGTCTCATAAACACTTAATTGTGCACAACAACAAGTACTCCAGTCTTGAATCTTCCGCTCTCTTTCTGATCCTTGATACATACCAAGCACCCTGCTAGTAGATCACAACATCCCGCTCACATACACAATCATCAGACTTGCACGACCGCTACATACACACCCACTCGCATATACCACCCAGACACACTAGTCACCAAGAGCGCTAGACTACACATTAGACTGTAGTACATCCCACGATGAGTATAGAGCACATCGTCCACGAACCCCCATGCAGCACCTAGACCGTCTACATAGGTCACGAACATCCTCAACAAGAGCCACACTAAGCAGACATAACATTTCAACCCTTCTCCGTCATCTCACAATCTCCATCCACTCACACTCTCATCAATCCCCTCTCAGACGCTGTCAGTACAGCAGTAAAGCACAGACATATCCATAGCTACACATGATCCGCTAAGTACACCGCACCATGCCTATTACACTGCTCAACCAGCGATCTATCAACAGATATTGCTGATGCACCGTTTCGACTCATAGACCACTAGACCCGTCATCACTACCACAAATAATGAGTCTAGAGCTCCAGACACATCAGACTGTCCTAACACTCTCTATCACTAACCTCAACTGGAGAACTACTTCAAGTACTAAGAGACTCTACAAAAACCTGAGAAGCGAGCTCAGCACTAGTCCAGGGATAGACCTCTCGCTCCCCTGTCTCCTATCTTCGAGCTGAAGGACCCCATTAGACTCCGCTAGTCGCACAGATACACCGCTCACACTCACTCAACTCATAGTCTCAGATCGTCACAAGTATAGACCTAGCCCATAGATGACTGACCGCCAGAATATATAACTAAAGTGGTCATACTACTCCACAAGTCGCTGTACTAGCAGACTTATCCGCGTCGAACTCTAGAGCGATACTTGAACTAATCCTATGCCTGCTCTCACCATTACTCCATACTCGCTACGAGATCATCTATCTGTTGCTTCGAATTACACAGTACCCAAGACTTTGCCTTCACGACCTCCCTCGCAGTGTCCATATCTCCCCTCCGCGTCCTAGATCCGATCTCATTACGTCAATCTTAGCCACGTATAAGTGTGACAATGAGTTTAGCGAGCCCATCCTACTATAGTCACCATATACAGTGTATCGTTATATCTCTCACCTCGACCCTCTACTGAAGTGTAACAACTCTCTCGACGTAAAATGGCTCTCTCTATGCCGCAGCGCCGTTGCTCACGCTCATCGAGGAGGAGTACTGCACCCGACATATCTGACCCTCATTATTCTCCATCCACACTCACTACACACAGGCGTATGCCCTATTCAAGATCGTCTCGCCGCGGTGCCCAGCCGCTTGACAAGCGCGGCGCTGAGTATGATATGATATATACTTCCGTAAAATCCCCTACTCCATGCGTCGGCGTAAATCTCTCTCGTCGCGCGCGTTCGACTTAAACACGTTTTTGTAAGTGACTAAAAAAGAATAAAATAAATAGAGGTAAAAAAAGGATTTTTAAAAAACCACGTTTTTATCAAGTGTTACTAAAAAGAATACAATAATTTAAAACTAATGAGTACAAGTACTTTCATATGATATGACTAAAAAACGTGGGGCGGATGTTTGGTATAAGAATTAAAGATTTATAATTAAGAAGAGATAAAAAGATATCTACAAGTGAGAGAATGAATGAACTGCATATGTAAAACCTCATTAGCGCCCGCCCAACGTTTTTAGTCATATTATGTGAAAGGACTTGAACTTATTAGTTTTAAAAATTTTCTTCTTTTTAGTACGCTTATAAAAAAGTGGTTTTTAAAAACCTTTTTTACTCTATTTATTCGCGATGCCTTCAATTCCATATTTTTACGACTGTCACAGCAGCAGACGATTCGAAGGAATCTTGCTAGATGTAACGCTAGCCAGGAAACTGCTGCTACGACATGTCGTTTTAGTCCAACGTAACAGTCTTATTTCAAAGATCGTCCATCACTATCACTTCATCTGGCGGAGCTCATGTCAGAATTCAATTTTTTTTAAAATATATCTGTTTTTCATTAAATGGACACCAATGAAGGTTTTTTTTAAACTTTAAAATTCTTATCCGGCTTACCTAATAATCATAAAATTTGATTATGAGAACTATTGTTTATTATTAAAGTATTAGTATTAGCAGAATTAAAATATAGCATATTTTTTATGATTAGTCTTAGCAGCAAAACAACTCGACAGGATTTCGCTAGTGTTACGACATGTCGTAGCACTAGCAACATCCCGTCGAATTGTATGCCTTTACTTTGTCGTAGCAGAAGACAATACGAACCTTTAATCTGACCATTTCTCAACAAAATTTGATCACTAATTAACCATTCGAGACAGAACACTTCTGCCCACAGATTACATCACAATCGTTTGATTAAAGAACATTCCAAAGATTACAGCATTGCTTATAAATTACACTACATATTTCTCCGATAGCATGGGTACCACCGCTATTCCAGAATGACGCAATTAAAAAAATAAATCTATATATAATTCTCTACGTCGCCAAACCATGGAGGGACACCACGCACGCACGCCGACTCTCTAACCCTCCTCCCGCCCCCTTCAGCAAAGCGAGTATGTGCAAACGAGCATGACGAATGACCCTCGCTTGGGTCCTTGCGTTCACTTGCATTGTACCTTCACAGAATAAACGGGAGATTCGTAGTGTACTGGTTAAGTCCGCCTAATACGGAGAAGGTCCTGGGTTCAAACATTGCTTTTTAAATTGTTAAAAATAATATATGTTTGTGCCCGTTCCTTTATCCCCTTATTGCCAACATTGCTGACCCACGCTAGGGTCGGCCAATCACAGTTTATGGATGGCATGCAAGCTAACGTGGTAAAGGGTGGTTTGGCATGTAGATAACCACTGTGTGAATGGCTCGAAACCAACAATGATTCGGCAGTTCCCACCCACCCCCCCAAACCGACGTTCACTCACATTATTTTTATTTCTTCATGCTGTAGTTTGTGTCCGTTCTTTCTCTACTTTCTTTGCACTCTCCATGAGCAAGTGTGCGGCGTATGCTACCCCGCGGGGGCGTCTAGTAAAAAATAAAACGTTTGCCTACTAAGTCTCCATAGTGAGCGTGTAAGTCAACTTGCATGGGGAGAGGCTCGGTCTTCAAACTTATGTGGGGTGGGGGCTGAACGCCATCTTTTTCCAGTTAATCAATCCATTGAATAGATTGTTTTTATGAGAATTTATTGAGAAAGAAACATGTTGACGCAGTGCCGTTGAGAAGGCTATTGATTGCTTCATTTTGTAGCCGCATTCACATTTGATATGTGTAAGATTGGGGGAGGGGGGCTTAGAACTTTCTGACTACGTCCCCTGAAAGAGACTCATCAATAATTTGGAAGCGTGTCAGGTACGAAAAAAATATATCTAAAAATGAAACAGGGAATGTCTATAATGTTATGTCAGGATGCAACAAATGATTGTGTTGAAATGGAATAGTTCGCATATTTTTGTGTGTGTTGTTGTTTTTTTACAATCTAAGAGCGAGGTTTACAGTATATCTGAGAAGATATTAAGAGACATTGATTTCAGTTCTATTTGGGGCTAGTAAGCAAGCGTTCGCAAGTTTCAGTTAGCCATAGCACACAAGCATAGGAATTAACACAAAACTGAGCCTCTATCCCCCCCCCCAATTTATGTCGGGTACCTATTGGAGTTTTGTTTCATTAAAATTTTTAAAAGTCTCGTTGTCAGATTTTTATATTTTTTACTTCCCATAACCGATGGTCGTAGGGGTCCTAATGTTTTCATTAGAACTTACTTAGGGGGCTTGGTAGACCTTGGTGGGCGGCCAATCTCCCTTCCAGGTCAGAGGAGGACTTTCTCAGCGTTATTAAAAACAAAAGTAAATAATGACACACTTTCAGTTATGCTATAGAGCTGAAATTCGGCACAAAGACTCGTGTAACTTAACAATGCATCTTGTCAAAATTTCAGATCAATCGAAAGTACCGTAATTAAATTAATGAATTTTTACGTTATCTCTATATAACATATGTAATTCAATTTCACAGTTTGTTATTGTTTTTCTTCCACGTGCCAGTTGAGTTCACACATTCACGACACCATCGATGTCAACAACCCTCCCCACCTTCCCCTGGTTTTAAAGCCAGGGGAGATCAGTAAATGTTTGTCGCGTTTAAACATAATCAATACTTTTATTTATGTCTCATATATAAGGGATTTATAGTCAACAATTTTTTAACGGGGTTTTTATTACCGGGTTGTTTAATTAAATCCCTTATATTAACTTCACCACAGTCTCTCTCTGTCGTTCGTCGATGGGCAGGCGGGCGAGCGGAAAAACAAAAGTAAATAAAAACAAACCTGTAAAAACAAAGTTTATGACTATAAATCCCTTATATATGAGACATAACTTAAAGTATTGATTATGTTCCAACGCGACAAACATTTACAGCCTGAAACTGAGTCGATTCCATCTGGTTAAAACACGAGATGTGTTCACCGCTGGCTGGCATGAAGTCAATAAACAAAAAACAATAACAAACTATGAAATTGAATTACATACGTTGTATAGAGATAAACTAAAAATGCATTAATCTAATTACTGTACATTCGATTGATCTGAAATTTTGATACAATGCATTGTTAGGGGACACAAGTGTATGTGCTAAATTTAAGCTCGATGGCATCACGGGAAGTGGGTCATTTTTACTTTTGTTTTTCCGCCCGACGTACGAAGAGATCACGACAGAGATGACGACAATATTTCGAATTTAATATAAGGGATTTAATAAAACAAACCCGTAAAAAAAGTTTTTGACTATAAATCCCTTAAATATGAGACAGAACTTAAAGTATTGATTATGTTCCAACGCGACAAACATTTACAGCCTAAAACTGAGTGAATTGCACCTGGTTAAAACACGAGCTATAGTCACCGATGGCTGCCGTGAAGTCAAGTGACAAGTAAAATGTAAATATTAGCGACTGCTACATAAAGTTTTATATAAATAAACTAAAAATGCATTAATGTCGGTACGTTTGATCGATCTGCAATTTTGATACGATGCATCGTTAGGTGACATGGGCACATGTGCCAAATTTCAGCTCGATTGCATCACGGGAAGTGGGACATTTTTAAATCCCTTATATTAAATTCAAAATCTTGTCATCATCTCTTCGTACGTCGGTCAGGCGGAAAAACAAAAGTAAAAAATGACTCACTGTCCGTGATGCGATCGAGCTGAAATTTGGCACATGGACCCGTCTCAGCTAACAATGCATCGTAACAAAATTTCAGATCGATCAAACGTACCGTAATTACATTAATGCATTATTACTTTATCCTTATATAACGTATGTAATTCAAATTCACGGTTTGTTATTGTTTTTTTTTCCACTTGAGAGTTTGAGTTGACGCGTAGACGTCGACCGTCGTGCCGACACCCCCTCACGTCCCATCCCCCGTTAATAAAGACAGGGGACATCACTCGGTGTCAGTCTGTAAATATTTGTCGCGTTGGAACATAATCAATACTTTTAGTTCTGTCTCATATATAAGGGATTTATAGTCAAAAACTTTGTTTTGACGTGTCTTTTTATTTACTTTTGTTTTTCGCCCGCCAGACGACGAACGACAGACAGACAGAGATGGCGGTGAAGGTAATATAAGGAATTTAACAATAACACACTTTTCGTGATGTTATCGAGCTGAAATTTTGCACATAGACTCGTGTCAACTAACAATTTAACAATTTAAGTGTAAGAATTTCAGATCGATCGACCTTACCTTAATTAAATTAATACTTTTTTACTTTATCTCTATATAACATATGTAATTTAATTTCACAGTTTGTTATTATTTTTCTTCCACCTGCCAGTTGAGGTCACGCAGTCACGCCACCCATCGATGTCCACACCGCCTCCCCCCTTTCCCCGGTTTTAAAGCCAGGGGATATCAGTCGATGTCAGTCTGTAAGAGTGTGTCGCGTTTGAACATAATCAATACTTTTAGTTATGTCTCATATATAAGGGATGTTTGGTCAAAAGCTTTGTTTTTATGGGGTAGTTAAATTTTAAATTTTAACTAACGTAATATCAGAAACATTTACATTAATTTGATTTCATGCATAGAGTCAGAAAATTTAATGCTTATCGAGTTCTCGGCATAGTTTGTCATGTTAGGGGGGGGGGCTATTTACCAAGCAAAAAAAATGGGTTTTTCTAAATTATAGAGTATTATAATCCAAAGATCCCCCAATGGCCTTCTTTTCTTTCACTGAGCTTTCTAGGATGAAGCTCATTAAATTCAACTGACAATTTTTGGATCAGATTTAAGCGGACTTGGTATGGAACCAAATTGGGACCGAGCAATGTTTGAAATCTTTTTATTTTTTATTTTTTTAAAAACTTTTAAACATATTTTATTTTGTATAATTTTGTAGCAACTTTGGAGCATTAATAATAAAATACTTCTCCGGAATGCTCTTCAATATTAATTGATTATTGCGTTTGATATCCAAAGATAGAAATAAAACAAAATTAAAGTGTTTTTTTTAATTTTTTTTTATTTTTTTTATTGATAATTTTCATTCATCCATCAAATCTACTTCACTGTTCTGATATTGTAGTTTGACATCGATTTTAAATTCAACATAAAAATATGTATCAACATCAGTTTATTATAGACAATCATATTTTCCTGTTGTATTTTACGTACTGTGCTCATGGAAGCAAAACACTATATCCTTTAATCCAAATAACTACACTTGGAAGACTTTGTAAGGATGATACGGCCTTAAAAAAGAAAAACAGTTGAAATGTTGCCTTTTTTTTAAAAATTGATAGATCATTGGCTCAGCGAATTTTGACAGCAACTGTCGATCGAACTAAAGTTATAATCAGGCAGAAATCTTTTAGGTCAACTTTTTCGGAAAAGTATGAACGCTTTAAGTTTATTTGTTACCAAATTTTCATCTCCATAACTTTATCACACGCAAGTCGATTGTTAAAAAAACCCTCAAGTCCTCATGGTTGATCTTCTAGCCCAGTTGGTTTTCAAACACTCCCCCCCAACCCCACCATTTTTTTAGCTTTCCATTTTGCTATGTATAAGTTATATATTATGTTTTATTGCAATTAGTTATTTTGAATTACGATAATTTTGTATATATTTGATGAAGAGATGTAATGTGTATTTTTGTCAAGGTGAAACTTGCAAGAGTCATGTAACAACGCGCTTCAAGTTACGCGCGTAATATCTATTGTAAATGGAGAATATACTTTGATTTAATATTACTAAAGACGTTGGGAGGGGCGCTTATGAGGTGATTGGTATAAAATTAAACATTTATAATTTAGAAGGCAAAAAAGAGATCTATAAGTGAGAGAATGAGTGAACTGCCTATGTGAAACCTTAAAGCACCTGCCCAACGTTTATAGTCATATTAAATGAAAGTACTTGTACTTGAACTTATAAGTTTTAAATTATTTTCTACTTTTTAGTCGACTTATGAAAAAGTTTTAAATCATTTATATTAACTCGTGGTGTCTGGTTGCTTGCTTGCACCCTTGCTTGTCGCCAAAACTTTGGATCGATTTTTAACCCACTTTCCTCGTAAGCTAGCGAGCTGAAATTTTGCAGGCAGTTTTCGTAGCGATGATAAAAACAATGTATCAAAATTTCAGATCGATCGCATGTACCGTAATTGAAATTATTGATTTTTTAGATTATTTTATTTATTCCTATGTATCATGTTATTTTTTGAGATAGAGTGTCAGCGGTGCGTATTATATTGAACAACATTCTGTCGCGCAATAAGGTGCGTATTTTATTGACAACACTTTTTATAAACATATTCCTGATCGGTGCGCATTATATTAAACATGTTTTACGACACAACTACAATTTTGTATTTTTGGATGGTCTTGCGCTGCGTATTATAATGAACATTCTTTTAGTTACTTCTCGTACATTAAGGATTTATAGTCAAAAACTTGGTTTTTTAGGTTTTTTTATTTTTAAATCCTTTATATTAACTCGTGGTGTCTGGTTGATTGTTTGCATCCTTGACTTGCTTGTCGCCAAAACTTTGGATCGATTTTTAACCCACTTTCCTCGTAAGCTAGCGAGCTGAAATTTTGCAGGCAGTTTTGTGGCGATGATAAAAACAATGTATCAAAATTTCAGATCGATCGCATGTACCGTAATTAAATTATTGATTTTTTAGATTATTTTATTTATTCCTATGTATCATGTTATTTTTTGAGATAGAGTGTCGCGATGCGTATTATATTGAACAACCTTTCTGTCGCGCAATAAGGTGCGTATTTTATTGACAACACTTTTTATAAACATATTCCTGATCGGTGCGCATTATATTAAACATGTTTTACGACACAACTGCAATTTTGTATTTTTGGATGGTCTTGCGCTGCGTATTATAATGAACATTCTTTTAGTTATGTCTCGTACATAAAGGATTTATAGTCAAAAAGTTTGTTTTTAACGGGTTTAAAAAAAATTAAAAACCTTTTTTTTACCTTTATTTATTTTATTCTGTTTAGTATTTGTGTATACTATGGTGAGATTTGTAGCTTCCTTTTGATTATTTATTTTTGAAGTATTCATTATGTTCAATATAATACGCATCGCACGACAAACATTTACAGAATGAACGTGACTGAACTCTCCTTGCTGCGATACACGGGATGTGGTCATCGATGGCTGGGGTGAACTTCGGTGGCACGTGGATGTCAACAATAGCAGACGGATACAGATGCTATATATAGATTAACTAAAAATGCATTAATTTAATTACGGTACTTTCGACCAATCAGAAATTTTGATACAATGCATTGTCATCCAAGATCTATCGGTGGTAAAATTTTGAGATCTCTAGGACTATCAGAAGTTGTTTAATTTTAGTGTATGCTATGGTTAGTTTTGAGATATTGATTATGTTCAAATATAATAAGCTTTGCCCGACAAACATTTACAGACTGGAAATGACTGATCTCCCCTTGATGTTAAACATGGTTGATGTGGTCGGGGGTTTGTGTGAACTCGGCACGTGAATGTAATGTAAAAAATAGCCAACGGATAATACATATTGTTATATATAGATAAACTAAACAGTTCGACAATTTAATAACGGTACATTCGATCGATCTGAAATTTTAATACAATGCATTGTCATCCAAGATCTATCTGTGGTAAAATTGTGAGATCTCTAGCACCATCAGAAGTGGTTTAATTTTACCTTGGCAGATTTGAAAAATTGTGGACATACAAACCACCAACAAACAAACAATGCCCCAGGAACGAAAGCGAATTAATAAAAACGTGGTTAATAAAACAAACCCGTAAAAACAAAGTTTTTGACTATAAATCCTTTATATATGTGACATAACTAACAGTATTTATTTTTTTCAAACGCGACAAACATCTACAGACTGAATCTGTCTTAACTCAACTTTGCTTCATAACCCTGGAGGGTTGTGGGGGGGGCTGGGTGGGGGGGAGGGGAGAGGGGAAAAGTCTGGTCACCGATCGCTTGACCGAGCTCAGCGTTACACGTAAAATGTAAACAAAAGCACGCCGGTCCTTCGATTTGGTCGCGTCATGCGTCAACTCAAACTCTCACGTGGGAAAAAAACAATAACAAACAGTGAATTTGAATTACATACGTTATATTAGGATTAACTAAAAATGCATTAATTTAATTACGGTACGTTCGATCGATCTGAAATTTTCAATACGATGCATTTGTATGTGAGACGTGTCCGTGTGCCAAATTTCAGCTCGATCGGATCACGAGAAGTGGGTCATTTTTTACTTTTGTTTTTCCGCCCGCCCAAGAAAGAGAGACAGAGAGAGAGAGAGAGATGACGACAGAACGACAGACACGACCGTGAAGTTAATATAAGGGATTTAAAAACAACCCCGTAAAAATAAAGTTTTTGACTATAAATCCCTTATATATGAGACATAACTTAAAGTATTGATTATGTTCCAACGCTAAAATCATTTAACATGTGTCAACTTTTGTTTTTCCGCGGGCGGACATTATCTCCCTTGGCTTTAAAACTAGGTCAAAACTCTAGCAGACGACGACTATAAATTCTAAATAGTGATTTATATAGATAAAATAAAAAATGAATTAATTTAATTACGGTACGTTCGATCGATCTGAAAATTGATACGATGCATTGTTATGTGAGACGGGTCCGATCAAATTAATTTTAATCGATTAAAATTTTTAAAGATTGATCAATTATTTAATCGTTTATTTCCGCAGCCCTAATATATATATACTATTTTGTGCTGCGGCGCCGTGGCGCCTGCGGCGCCCCCTTTTTTCAAAAGCCCAACAAACTTGTCCTTGTATGATAGCTACGTCATATCAAACTACCTTAAATGTACACAAAGCAATTTTAAATTGAGGTTGTAGGGCGCATAAGGCGCCCACTTTTTTTTTGGTCAAAAGCCCAAGTAACTTATCCTTGTATGATAAACACGAAATATTCCTGAAAATTAAACAAAGCATTTGAATCTATATAATAATTTTTACAGTGCTAATCACCACACGATTTTTAAACTAATTTTCGAAAGCAGCGCACCAAATTACTGCACCAAAAAATAACTATTTGCGTCAATCAGCACTGCTTACAACGCAAAATTTAAAAAAAGCAGAGTGATTCCCCTCAACGTTAGGTGGCAGTGACAAATTAGCGTAAATATATAATATATAATGATAATTGCGACAAATAATTTAACATTGTGCTTCATGTGATTCATTAAAATAAAATATCATTTCAATTTGTTGATGATAATTAAATAGAATGAGCGTTTAGATTAAATGAATGATAGAAATGGGTTTGTCATCGTTTCATTAAAAATGTATATTTAACTTCTACTATTAATTTAGGTTAGAATAATAATTATAATCAACGATTATCTGTTGAGCTATTCTTGAATATCGGACCCAGGTTACTGGTTATGATTCGCATGAATGAATTCAAATTGCAATCAGTCAACATCGATATCTTCTTAGACTTATTTATTTTAATATAAGAAAAAGCTTGCTCACAGATGTATGTATACCTAAATAATGGCAAAAGTGTCGCAAAAAAGTTTTTTTTTGAAGTGTGGAAAATGCCACAACTTGCAAAAGCCAAAAAAAAATCTAGCATAATAGCTAAATTGAACTTCTCTCATTCAGGTCATAATCTCCTCTTTTAGGTTAAGCAGCTCTAACAGTATATCTTCTGGGGCTTAATCAGCTTCGGCACTAAATTGCAAACTGAGGATATTGAAGAGTGGTTCCAGGTTCTTGTAGTCTTTTGAACTTCCTTTCAAATTCCATATCCAACTGAGCCTTGTACTTGTCAGCCATTTTACCAGAATCGGTTTTCTGTTTAAGCAAGGGAAATGGTGAAACCTGTTTTTACCTGCTTGCCTGGAGAACAGGGATAGTATTGCCTGAAATGATTTAAACTACACATATATTTCATGTGCAAGCAAGCTATTGTCCTGAAATTTGACATTCAGTTAATTCAACTTTTCCTTAATGTCAATATGTGGCGATAAAAATGTTTAATGTGTATATTAAGTGACTAAGTGGTCTAGAGGTGTATTATAAATGATCACAAGGATCGGGTCCTTATATCCACAAGGATACCTTTAATTGCCTCAACACAATTGACATATAACAAACTAGGGTAGCGTAAGTTAAATTAATGAAATTTAATAACATTTAAACATCAGATTTGCAAATGAATTATTATGAATAAATTACTCAATGATTTAATATAGCATAACTATAGTCCCTTCTAGTATAGCATTATCATCATCAGATATGTCCCAACTTAATGCTCGTTGGTAAGATACTTATATTGTTATCAGAATCCTCGGAGTCCCGCTGAGTAATGGCACGACTCTCTTCTACTGGTTGTTGTGTTGGATTGCTGTCCGTTGGTGAACCGTACTCCCAACGTTGTCTCCGGTGTTGGTTCGCAGGGGATGCTTGATTGAATGTTGTTCTGTGCGTTCAACTTGTTGTATCACTGTTTCCTCTGGATGCCGCTGGGTTCGACGATTTCTGTTGTTTTCTGTTGATTATCACGTTATTCTCCTAGTAGGGGAATAATATCTCGTCTATTATCAGACGACTTCAATTGACACCGTGTGTCACATTGGCTTCGGCTAAGTACGGGGTACTTGTGGCCGGCTTCAATTCGTACAATAGTATAGTGTGTCGAACTGGCTTCAGTCAGTACAGTAGTGTGACTGACTGGCTTCAGAAGAGTACTAGCATGTACCCAACTGGATGGAGATAGATATCTGTAGAGTAGGACATACACAGCCAAGGATGATCTGTAAGGGTCACACAGCCGGGATGTCTCGTACGTAGGTATACAGCAAGGTGATCCTCGTAGAGTGTCATAGAGCCAGGAGATCTCAGCCCTGTCTCACGTTACAATCGCTGGTATGCGGGTCAGGATACTAACGTGTAGTCAAGTAGATCACTGGATTTACCGGGGCACCAGGAACCAGTCTAAAAATAGAAACAAACCTAGGGTAGTTTCCTATGGCTATATTTGTGCTTTGTCTACTTCCAGCACTGAACCTTCAGAGCACAGTACCAAAAGGGAGTCTCACAATTTTACATGAATATAAATTACTATTAAGTTTGTAATAGGTTATTATTACCACGGGTGCAGACATAACTGGCTGGCACCTGATACGTGGTTTAATATCAATACTAACGTAACTTATTTTATATATTTATATCGTATTCCATTTGACTGATGGAAACGAGTGTAATTTGATATCATTAAAAGAATATGCGGGATATTTAAATCTTCGCATAGTCCGACATGGTGAACTAAGATTAATTCAACAATTACGACATGTATTAATTATAATTCAATAATCAATATCATAATGGCAAAAAATGAAAGAATATACATATTACAATGCATAAGTAAATTAGTTAGAGTCAGTCCTACCGGCGCTGGTTTAGAAAAGTTGGCCTTTCCACTTCAAGAATGAAATACCAAGTCCATTAAACTGAGAATGTATTCACTATGTCTGTGACTAACTCCAGTTAGATCTTGGCAGGAAAAGGACGAAATCCTCATCTGCTCTTGTATTTATAACCTTCGGATGACGTGGAATTCAATTATTTTCTGATTGGATGTTAATCACTGTCCGTTGGCCTTGGTTTTGTATTTGTACATCCCGTACTTGATAAATTAATAAGTTCCGCTATTTGCATGTTGAGATTTCAATGAATCAGAGTTCATTCCCTTTCGTTGTTTATGTAGTACGGTGTAGCATTAAATTGGCGGTTCATAAATTTCGTCACACAATAGCAAACATGAGTCTGACGTCCACTCTTCATTAACTATGGAAGTAACAAAATCAAAAACAAAACCCTTCATCTCCGGCAACATAACTATCTTTTCCTTGAGATCTCATACTCGCCTCAATATCTTGCCCAGGCTCAGCCAGCGGACACTGCTGTAGTATATAATATCATAATATATAATCTTCAAGCAGTGCCTTTTACTTTAACAGTCTGTGGTTAAGTGCCCTGGCTGTTACAAAGTTTATCATACTGACAACTGCTTGACCTTAAACACAGCTTTATTCATACTTTTCTGATGAAATAAACAGTTGAGAGGTAAGAGTGTATGGTCAGGAGGATATTTCATTACTCATACTACTTTTTCTTGTTAAAGCTCACGCTCCATCGGCTGTTACTCTTGCCATCTTGTTCCACACCAACCCAGTTATTTCAATTCAGATCTTAACAGCATTGCAAAAATCCTGACCTGTAATTATTTCTTTGATTTACTCGAAACTAAGTAGTTCTTTGTTAATAGGCTCGAAGCGAGGGCTTTTTTCGCATATAAATATCAACAATCGTGCTGTTTCTGTACATTGGTACTTAAATCCAACGCGAGAGAATACCAAAAAGGTATTTGCTTGCATCTCGAATTTGGTGCATCAAATTGTAACTTATTTTTTTCAAACTGCCTGACTAAATTTCCCTTGTTAAAGAAATGGTGTCAAATTTTGTTTTATATTTTGGACACATAATGCTTGCTGCATCTGACAAGCATTCCTTGATTAACTCATTGTCAGAAAAATGCTTGTTCCATTTTACGATCTTATAAAACATCTCCTAACAGGCTTCAGTTGCAGCATCTTGTATTCAAGACTGTTTGGTGAAAACATTTTGCAGCTACTTTAAATTATTATCCAGCATTGTGAGACAAGCCCTCTCTTGGAACCCCCAAAGGAAAGACGAAAAGTGGTCGTCCCAAAATGACCTGGAGAAGGGAACTGTAGGCAGACACTAAAATGAGCGGGCACAGCTGGGGACAATTAGAGAGATTGGCGCAGGACCGGGATGCCGGGAGAGCCTTTGTTCGTGGCCTATGCCCCAGATGGGACGTTGGGTGATGATGATGATTAAATTAATTGTTAACAAACTTCTTACATTTCCCTTTTCTGTCTTCGCTCGTTAAATTGTGTCCGAAACACAAATGTTTTGTTTTGTGGTTTTCTTTTTAAGTTGTACTCCTTAAAGACACTCCCGGCACAGCAAGCAGGCTGCTTTTCTCCCAACGCTCTTGAATCAGTATTTAACAGTTAAATCGTCATTTTAAAAAACGACATTCGTCCTCAAGCTTTCTTTTTTTGGCAGCACTCGTTAAAGCAACGATTATTTTCTATTAAATTACATTTTTTCAAAAACTTTTCAAAATCTAAATTCGTAAAAAGCCTATTCCGGTTGAGCTGAAATGTAGTTTCGAATAGGTATGTTGACAATTATAATATATGACTTATGCTTCTGGAACCATAAAACGGATTATTATATCTCTAGACTCGAATCAAGTACTCCGAATAAAATTTCAAAATGATATCAAAAATTTCTAAGCAAAGACAATTAACATTACATCAGATCGCCACATGTACATGCCTATGGGCCGCATAATATGCTCTGACTGGCCGCATGCTCCACTCGGACCATTTTTGCACATCCCTGTGTTAGAATATAGAAAAATTCGGGGGGGAGGGAGGGGGCACTTAGTAATATTTTTTATGGATATTGGGCGGTAGGCCAAAAAAGTTTGGGAACAACTGAATTAGATGATGCTTAGTAAATATACGTTTATCTTAAGGATTTCCTCCTATTTGTTCAAGTTAATGTTTTCTCTTTAGTAGAGTCAGAACAATTAAGACACCATTAAAAAAAACAAATAGATTCATTTAAATTATCAAGCTAATGAAAATTTAGTTTAATGTTATATTCATTATATTAAACATTGAATCAGAGCAATGGAAATTAACAACAAATCTTTTAAGTAACAAATGCATAAATAAATGAGGTTAATAAATCAAGATATCGTATATATATATATATATGTGTGTGTGTATATACATTTATAATATATATATATAATTAATATATATATATATATATATAATGCCAAGATTTATTTTAAAAAATACATTTTTTTTCAAGCTGAACTTAACTTTCCAATTAAAAATCGATATATGACTGAGCAACTGTTTGAAAATGTATATATTTTGAAATTTGAATGTAAAATTTACAATAATACACCTTCCAAAAGTGTCATTTGATATTCGCCAATTAAATAATAATTTTAATGTTGTTGGGTTTTAAGGGTTTTAAGAATATTTTCATTTAAGATTTCAAAATGTTCTCTTCTTGTCGATCAATGCTTTTCTCTGTAATAACACATTGATAAATGTGTATTTAAACTTAATGCGTGGTATCCAGTAGGTATTTACTCAGTTATGAAAGACATGTATGACATGATTTGTAACTTCATTTAAAGTAATTTTAAAGCAGAAGTTGGCCTTTCAATAAACTTCTTAAAATGGTTTGTGTATTCTATTGATGAAAAAAAATAACATTAATTTGATTAATTAATAACTATTTTTTTCAAGACACGATTTCTTTAAACCTTCACATCTAAAGTCACGTTGCAGTATTATAACAATTGAAGTTATTATAATTGGATAATTTATATAACGCGATAACCCAGCTAGTAGCTTGGCTCAACTTGCTTTACAAAAATTTGCATAGAAAAAATGAACACAAAAATTTATACACACTTTAAATAAAATTATTCATATTTAAATTAAACAAAAATATATTAACATGAGTGTGCAAATAAGCTAAATTCATCAATTGAAGAAATATGTGATTGTTTTGTAATTGGAAAAGTAAAAGTTTTAAAAGATGGGTTTTAAAACAATGCAGTCTTCCAAGCTTTAAATAGGATTAATAAGTAGTAGGATTACTAGAAATGTGCAATAATAGAGAATTCCATTTTTAGCACAAAAGAGAGAGAGAGAGAGAGAGAGAGAGAGAAAGAGAGAGAGAGAGAGAGAGAGAGATGGAGAGAGAGAGATAGAGAGAGAGATAGAGAAAGAGAGAGAGAGAGAGAGAGAGAGAGAGAGAGAGAGAGAGAGAGAGAGAGAGAGAGAGAGAGAAATGCGTTTACCAAATGTTTTAGTGAAGGTATAGATTCAATAACCTCGTTTACTTTAAAATTTTTAATATGTAATTTTTCTCTTTAACATTTTCAATGAATAATTAAAAAATATTAAATACTAGAAAAATACCCGCACTTTTAGTGGGAGTGTGCTGACCCTTTATCCAAGTATTAGTTGCTGGTTATTACAATTTTTATTTGCAAAGATAAATTTAAGATTCATCTATTTAGTTAAAATCTTATGAGAAGCAGAGATATGCCATTTTACCGCGTGAGTTATTTTCACTTAATGCAGTGCCTTTTAACATAACCTTACTATTCAAAAGATATGATTTATTAAATAATGATTCTTGCCGACCATAATAACTAAATTTAAAATTTCATTCCCACTTGTACAAAATTAACATAACTTATATGTTTTCAGAAAGAGCTCTACCACCCTCGACACTCAAAAATTTAATATATAATTACGAAACTGCATCGTATCACAATTGTAAGTTATATAATATTTGTAACCACGTCTATAAGATAAAGAACATGTGGCACTATCCCTTTAAAAGGCAAAAGCTAAGTGACTCATAGCGCAAATAAACAAAATTATAAATGTACTTTCTAAAATACTATTTAAAAAAAACGGTCGTATTAAAATGATATAAAAAAATGTGCACACCATATTTAGACATATAGAAAGCTGGCCTCATAAAATAAAGTCTTGTTATAAAGTAAATGTACTGGACCAAAATAACTCTTCATTTTGACGTATTCATAATTGTCTAAACAGGGAAATAATATTTAACATTTTTTATGTCTCTATATTTTACGATTTATATTTACGATTTATAAGCAATGTGTATAATTTTAAAAAGGAATCTTTTTTTTTGTTCCCTATTTCGGATAAGGCATCATATTTTTTAAATTATATTCAATGCACAAACAAAAACCAGATTTTATATCTGAAAAATAAAATAAATTTAAAAAAAAAGATTCAACCGTCTGTTAATAAGCGCATCTTAAAAATGTTAAAAGGCAATTTTAGAAATGGCCTATGCTATTCTGAATACAAAGGAATGAACATAAAAACATATTCAATTCTCAATTCATATTAATTAAGCGTTTTCAGGATCACTTCATTAAATTTAGTCAACTTTTGTTAATACGTTCTGTAGCGAAAGTTTATAATGTATAGTGTATATAAAGCTTAAGTAAACAGTTTTAAAGTGTAAGTTTATTTGACATAGGCCATCACTTTCAACATAAAATAAACTCGCTTCATCTATGGTTTTTAATTAAATGTCGAGTTATGAATTAAATTTTTTAAAATCCCAATTTTATTCATTGCATGTAAAATATTAATACAATGCATCGTGAAAATAATTGAAATAAAATAATTTAAACGCATATGTAATATATAAAGCTCAGTTGATATTTTTATGTTTGTTTGTTTGTAAGCATTAAAAAAGGCCACTGCTTTGTTGACATTTTTCCAAAAGATCTCTGCCACTGTCGTCACTAAAAGAGCTCTTATATATTTACGACACTGCAAAGTAACACAATTGTAATTAATACAATATTTGCAACAGCGTCTATGAGATAAAGATAATAAAGATAAATAAAAAAATTAGGCTGTATTCCTAATTTAAAAAAAAATAATAAAAAAAATAATCTATTTTATGTTAAAAATGCATGTGAAACCATTACAATAATCGATTTTAAAAATGGCCTATGTTAATGCATCATCAAAGGACTGAACATAACATATTCAATTCGCAATACACAATAATTAAGCGTTTCAGGATCACTTTATTTAGTTTAATCTACTTATGTTAATAGGTCCGGTAACCATAAGCTTAAATAATATAAGTGTATAGGTTATGTAAAAGACAATAGCTTATGTAAAAGACAAACAAAATATAAATGTTATATTAATAGGACACAGCTAAATTTAAGATGCGTACACGAAAATGTGCGCACAGTAATCAGGCGATAAAAGATTTTAAAACGTGCACCGCTAAAAATGAAGCCTTGAAAAAAATACTGACACAATTATTACATAAATAGGTTTTTCATTAAATGTCGAGTTATGGAACAGAAAATAATTAAAACAAATTCGCAATTAAATTTAAACCTGTAAACAATTAAATCTAATGCATCTTGTGGCAGTTGTAATTAAATATGTTTACGTGTCTATCTAATATATAGAAATTAACAGTAAAGAAAATGACAATTCTTTGTACTACACAGCTCAAATTATGAAGCGTACACGAAAATGTGCGCACCGTAATAAGACATTATAATATTTTTTTCAAATGCGCACGGCTGAAAATAAAGTATTGACATTCGGGAAAAAAACGTCACCAAAAGTAAATCGCTTTGAACGGCTTTTGAACGTCCGCGTAAATTTGTTCAATACAGAAATGAAGTTAAAATTTTTATTCTTTGTCTCTGCATTTTCTGATTATTTAATTTACGGCATTCTTGAAAAAGGGACAATTACAAAAACTAACTTAAAACCACCTTCAGGGTAAAAGGAACCGTCCTGCCAAATTTGGTCCCCGTCCGTCATTTGGTTTTTCCGTGATTGTCTAACAGAAAGTCGAAAAGTGAAACATACAAACATACAAACACCAACTGAGCTTTATATATTAGATGTAATTATAGTAATTGTTAGCCATGTCGTAAAATAAATTGATAGTTACATTGAAACACAGAAAAAAAATCGACATACAAAATAAATAGCAGTACTTCTTTTTGATCAATAATCTTTTTACATTGAGGTTTAAAAAATTAAGCCACACACAAAGAAAATATTATTTACGCCAGTAAAGTATCACCGATTGCCTAATTAAAAGGTTGGTACCCAAGTGGGCAATAGATGCGATACCATATTTTCTACTAAAGCAACAGTCTATCAATCGTATTAAAGTCGGCTTTAATTTAACTCTTAAAATTGATTATTTTTTCCATAAATTAAATTCATAGTTTCACACATTTCACTAAAACAGATTGTTAAGGTTGGATATTCACATTTAAATTTCAAAAGAATATCTTCACTACGGTGTTCTTTGTATTTCTCCCACAACTGCAGAGGATGTCAAACATTACATGTAGTTAGCAAAATGCAAAACAGATGCCTTGAGTGATATGGTGATTTGGTGGCACATGCTTCAAACAGCGTTAGATCCCAGTGGTCTTCATTTTCTAATAAACCTCTTTTTTCACATGCCTTACGATAGGTTTCACAAAGTACATTATTGACTATCTTTAGGAATATAAATGACGTTAGAGCCTTGAAAATTTGAAGTACCATTCGTAAAAAGAAGCACTCAGCATTTGATGGATGAGCAGTGCAGACTCGGCCAAGTTCATTCGTAGAGTTTACATTGTTACGTAATTGTAAAACAAAAGTAGATGTTAATATTGTAACGTATAATAATAAAATGACAAAGCTCAATTTAAAACTCGTACACGAAAAAGTGCACACCATAAATAAAGATTTAGGAAAGCGCCATCAGGCAATACAAGATTTAAGAAAGCGCACCGCTGACTATTAAGTATAGGAAAAAATAGTGCACCAAAATGAACTCGTTTTGAATGTCCGCATGAAGCTGTTCAATATGGGAGTGAGATATAATTTATTTCTCTTTGTCTCTACATTTTCTTTTTTTTTATTTACTGCTTTCGGACTAAAGCGACAATTACAAAACCTATACCAAAACCACCTGCAGGTTAGAAGGAACCGTCCTGCCAATTTTGGTCCTTGTCCGTTATTTGGTTTTTAAACGAGAGTGGGACAGAGAGCGGTGACAAACATACATACATACAAACATACGAACACCAACTGAGCTTTATATATCAGATATTCGTTTTATTTGTGTACTATTTGTTCGTTGAGGAAGGCTCTTTGCCGAGACGTTCTTGGTTTTGTTACGTTCTGTCATGCTCACTCATACCTTGTTTACATGTTATTCATCTACTAAATCATTGTTCAGATGCTTGAAGAATCTGTCAGAAACTACTTATATAGTATAAGACCTTATGATTTATCATTCTCTGCCGGCTGGTCGATGAAGTTAAAAGCAAGGACAGCGATCTCAATAGACCGTAACAAGATAAACAAAATAGATAATAAATTAAACTTTCCTAAAATTATTTTGTCTAATAGAGAATAAGAACCATATAACGCATGAGGTATTAAATTTAACGTGGACGAAATATGAGTATACTTAAGGTTATCTGAGAATTCCACTTGCTAAGCCCCTTAGGTCGATTTTGGCGGAAAATGAGTTACTGCCCTTTTCTGATTTAAACGGTAAAGCTCTAAAGTATTCGTTTGGTTTGGTCATTTAAAATCTTCTAAATACGATGCATTGTTGAAAATATGAAACACTTGCGAAACCTGCTAAGCTGCTCAAACATACTCTAACAAACCCTGCTAAGTTACCAGCCAAAACCAGCGGTAAATACTTTAAACAATTACATATTAATTTTTAAATAATTATTAGGTATTATGTAACAAAGGGATCGTTCGTTTCCTATTTTATATATTTCAAACTGATAAGTCCTAGCTTAACAATAGAAGTCAGATAATTAGTTAATTTAAACGAATAATATATGTTTAAAAATGAATATAAAAACATGCAAAATCTAGTGAGTGACAAATGACATATAAAAGGAAATAATCGAATTAACCTACTGCCATTTCAAAACTATAATTGTAATATTTATCTTCAACTTTTAATAATGCTTACTGTTACGGTCAGATGTTGTGGTGTGGGGATAACTACGCATAAATGGGGCTGTGAACACTTGTCCTCGTGGAACGGGGGCAAGCGAACTCAAGGTACGTGCAAAGTTGTAATGAATTGACAGGACCACGGTCAAAGGGAGACATGTGATTGACCCAGGGTCCAGTCACAAACCGGTCGGACAAGACGGGGGTATAATAGGGGTCACATTGTGTGTCGAAAGGAGAGTGTTAAGTTGCCAAGTAGCAGACAGGTGAAAGACGTACGATAGAGTGTGGAGTTTGTGAACGTAGTCCAATCCGGTCAAGCTGGGCCGAGGACTCTGGATGGTATGACCATCAACTGTAAACTGCCAATTGTACTGTACCATAAATATGTTCAAAGCTTCTGGATGTCATTAAACTTATGGTGAAGAAAACAACCCAGCGTTGCTAAGTCTTTTACCCGTCTACGTGGTAAATATCTGTGGCTAAGGGGGAACCTCAACCCCTAGACAACGACTCCGCCACAGTGGGGGCCCCGTCGAAAAACCGAGCCAAGACGCTGTGCATCAAGACACGTCACTAAAGGAGAAACGACGAAAAACACATCAACGAACTGGCCGTACTAGCCATCCCGATAGCAAGATCATCACGAGAGCGTAGGGCTTACACCTCGTAACGACGAGACCAGGGGTGTTGAAGACAGCCGTAGCAGTGATGTTACAAACAGCCGTTGCAGTGATGTTACAGACAGCCGTTGCAGTGATGTTACAGACAGCCGTAGCAGTGATGTTACAGACAGCCGTAGCAGTGGTGTTACAGACAGCCGTTGCAGTGGTGTTGTAGACAGCCGTAGCAGTGGAATTGCAGACAGACGCAGAAAGGGAGGCCATACAGACTACACCCGGAAGAGCATCGGAGGAATAACGAACACTAACTTAGACAGTAACACAGAAGCTGACTACAGCCTGGACAACTTCGAGGTTACAACCTCAGTAATACGTGAAGGCGGTGACTTTGTGACTCTCTCGCCTATGGATACTGATACTGCCCTGGTATAATGTGTTTTTCTTATGTATGGGTACTATTTGTGTGGTAATTTCTATCGTACAGGCAAGTACAACTTAATTTCTAATATTAAATTAGTATGTTTTAGATATTATATATTATATATTTGTATATGATGAATCCCCAAATTGTATTATTGAGATAGTAGTTTTGTAGATTGAGTATTGTTATATTGGGTCCCTAATACAAAACGATAGGAAGACGGTAGACGAATTTGAGATTGTGACCGTAGAGTAACTACTAATATAGAAACATCGACATGGAATTGCCTAATGTAGAAAAACTGAGACAAAGTGCCCGGGAGCTGGGATTTGAAGGGGAGGAGGCAAAGAGATGGGTTATAGAGGCGTACAAGAGGGTGGAAGATGAGGAAAGAAATAGAAGGAAGAACGAGCAAGAGGCGCGCAGGAGGGAGGAAGATGAGGAAAGAGATAGAAAGAGGAGGGAGGAAGATGAGGAAAGAGAAAAACGGAAATTCAAAAGGGAGGAGGAGAGTAAAAGGTTGGAGCACATTAGGATAATGGAATTGAAAGCGAGGGAGGAAGAGACCCCGCGGGTAGAGGAAAAAAGCACAGGGAACTCGGGAAATAAACTACCAATGTTTGATGGGATAGGGGATAACTTGGAATTTTTTTTGGTACGATTCGAGGACGAAGCGAGACACAAGGAGTGGCCAGTGAAACATTGGGGGTATGAACTTAGAAAATTGATGCCACAACCGCTACTACCGGTGTGTTATGCGGGGAGTGGAAAGGGAGTAGAGGCCTCATATGAGGAGGTGAAAACCGCCTTATCCAGGCATTTTGGGCTAACAGCCCAAGGATATCGAGAAAGGTTAGCAGGTGTTAGACCCAGAAAAGGAGAGGACATATTAGCTTACTCAAACAGAATTAGACACTACCTGACCAAGTGGATAGAGCTGTCAAAAACCGAGAAAACCTACGAGAAACTATTTGAGCTCACGGTAGTGGACAAGCTATTACAGACAGTAAGCGGGGGGGTTGTTGAGCACATATTAGAAAGGGGAAGTCTGGATTTAACATCGGTTATTAAAACGGGTGAGGGATACATGGCGGCACACCCAAGTGTGAAATTGACAAGGGATAGTGCACCACTCATAGGGAATCAGAGAGTCCAAGGTAGGAGGGAAGAAAGCCGAAGAGAAGACAATTATCAATGGAGGGGAACAGGCTACCAAACAAAAAGATGACAATCTAGGGGTTTTGCTGGGGTGGGAGAAGTTAATGGGGTTAAGGTTAAGGTTGTACGGGACACGGGTTGCGGAATCGTGGGGGTAAGGGAGTCTCTAGTTGATAAGGAGTGTGTGACAAACGAGACAGTCACTTGTATATTGTTTGATGGGGAGAGAAAGGTTTATAGGGTAGGATATATACATGTGAAATCACCGTATTTTACGGGAATGACAAAAGCTGCCCTACTAAAGAACCCACACGTTGACCTAAATATTGGAAATATCAAGGGAGCTACCATGGGAGACGGGTATAAAGGGGTAAGGCCAATACACAGGGGCAAAGGCTACAGCCCTGGGCCCAACACTACAATAAAACAAAACCACATTAATGCAAATTGGAATAAAGACAGCCATAGATTTACAAAAATAACTAAGGAGCATAGTTCGAAAGGGTACAAAATAGAAAACATCGGGACAGAAGTAGTAGCAGGGGCGGTAACGACGAGGGCACAGAAAAACAACCCAAAACAGTACAGTAGTACAGTGAAAAGACACCTCACGGAGTTTAATATACAGCCAGAGGATTACAAAAGATTACAAGCCGAAGACGTCACGTTAAGACGAATACACGAGCATGCGAAAAAAAGTAGTATGAAGGGGACGGAAAAGTCAGTATTTAAATACACGGGAGGACTACTCATAAGAGAGTATAATGACACACAAATCAACCCTAATATTAGTCAGGAACAATTGGTTGCACCGAAAGTATTAAGAAAAACCATATTGGAGATAGCCCACGATAATAGTTTATCTGCACACATGGGGATAGCTCGCACCAAGGAGCGAGTGCTAAAAGAATTCTGGTGGCCGGGTATAGCCAGTGACGTACGTCATCACTGTAGAACATGTGATGCATGCCAAAAAGTAAAAAAAAGCGCCGGAGGGATTGCCCCGTTAGGAGACATGGAACTAATAACAAAAACATGGAGTAAGGTTGCTGTCGACCTTATCGGACCAATAATACCTACATCACGGAAAGGTTATAAGTATATTCTCACACTGGTGGACACAGCGACCAGATGGCCAGAGGCTAAACCATTAAAAAAGATTGACGCCGAGGAAATACAGGAAGCACTTTTCGGCATATTTACAACAATGGGCTTACCGGATGAAATTTTATCAGACAACGGCACCCAATTTAGGTGTGACTTAATGGCCCAAGTTTGTAAGCTAATGGGAATCACCCAACGGTTCAGCACTCCTTTACACCCGCAGAGCAACGGAATGGTGGAAAGGTTTAATGGTACGCTCAAGACGTTACTTATCAAAGCATCATTGGAACAACCGAAAGACTGGGAAGACCACGTACAAGGGATACTATTCGCTTATCGGGAGGGGAAGCATGAATCAACAGGGTTTTCACCATTCGAACTAATGTTCGGACGCAAAGTAAGAGGGCCCATAAATATCCTGAGAAATATTTTCGATGGGAGTAATGAAAGGATAGAGGGACAAAAGCCACACGAATACCTCAATAAATTAAGAGATCGATTACGAGTAAGTGGCACACAGGCGAGTAAAAACTTGAAAGCAGCAAAAGAAAAACAAAAACTACTCTATGATCGTAGAGCCAGAAAACGAGAGATTCTTGTAGGAAGTCGTGTGGTTGTGATGAAAGCATCGGCGGGTAGTAAACTACAAAGATCCCGATGGCATGGACCATATAAGGTCATAGAAAAAGTAGGGGATTGTAATTATGTAATCCTGGAAAAGGGAAAAAGGAAAACATATCACATAAACTTGCTAGAGGAATATCATAGTAGGGAAGAATTAAGTCAAAAGCATACTGAGACATGTACCAATCACCCTATTACAAACAGCAGTGCGAAAAACACGGCTTACGCCGTCGTTATAGAAGATAAAGAGACAGAAAATGAAAGCAGAAACATTAGTTCGTTGCCAACACAGGCGAGCGGGGTTAAGGAATCGATGAAAGATGTAAGAATTAACCCCCACCTCAAAAAGTATGAAAGAGAACAAATAGAAAGGATACTAGATAAATACGCTAACGTTATAACTAACACACCAGGAAAATCCACTGTAGTAGCTCACTCTATTGAGTTAAACACAGAAAAACCAATCTGTCTGAGACCGTATCCTATACCCTTTTCAGCAAAGCAAGAGATAATTAAGGAAATTCGGCAAATGGAAGGGGAGGGCATTATAGAAAAGTCAACTTCACCCTACTCCTCGCCAATAGTCCTAGTTAAGAAAAAAGACGGTTCCACACGTTTCTGCATTGATTACAGGAAACTAAACGCTATAACGATAACAGACGCAGAACCAATACCCAATCAGGAAGATTTATTTATTCAATTAGGACAAGCTAAGTATTTCTCAAAAATTGACTTAGTGAAAGGTTATTGGCAATTACCGGTAGAAATAAACTCGAGGAAATATACTGCTTTTCAAACTGACTTGGGATTGTATCAGTTTAAATACATGCCATTTGGGCTGTGTAACGCACCAGCGACATTCGCACGAGGCATGCGTCGAGTCTTAGGTGATCAAAAAAACGTGGTCAGTTTTTTTGATGACATTTGCGTGTTTGGAAGATCCATAACAGAACATAATCATACATTGGATCAGGTACTAAACAGATTGAAAACTGCGGGGTTGACAGCTAGGCCAACAAAAATGGAAATCGGGTTTTCAGAAATAGAGTTTCTGGGTCATATAGTCGGAGGAGGTACACAGAGACCTAACGCCAGTATAACAAGTAAAATATTAAATATCAAACCTCCGAACACCAAGAAACAAGTGAGGAGCTTATTGGGGCTGATCAGTTATTATAGAAAATTTGTTCCGGATTTCGCAGATATATCGGCCAGTCTATCAGATCTAACAAAGAAAGGAAAACCAGAAAAAGTACAATGGACTAGCACATGTAGAGAAGCACTAGAAAAGATCCAAAAGGCTCTATCTACACAACCAATCCTTATACTGCCAGAGATAAATCATGAGTTTGTAATCAGAACAGACGCGAGCGAGTCCGCTATAGGGGGATGCTTAATGCAAGAACGGGAGGGATTATTACACCCGATAGCGTACGTAAGCAGGAAACTATTATCCCGGGAGACCCGATACTCAGTAATTGAAAAGGAATGTTTGGGGGTAGTATGGACGATTACAAAATTCTCAAGATACCTTTTTGGTAATCACTTTACTATCGAGACGGACCACAAACCATTGACGGTGTTACAGACATCCAAGAGCATTAATAACCGCGTGGCACGATGGGCGTTAACATTACAAGAATACAAATTTACTATCAGACCGATCCCAGGGGCTGATAATACATTGGCTGACGTACTTAGCAGACAGTGGTAGTGGGACAGACAAAAGACTGATAGAAAATCACGGTCCCACTAATCCCACTAAGACTACCAGTATACTGACAGATTTTGTAGGGTTGAGTACAAGAATGATCAAAATAGCTAATAATTAAGCCTGGGACAATGACAAATGATTGTAGTTTCCAAATTTTAGGGTACGCTCTTGGTAATGCTAATAAGAGGCGTTTCTTGTTTAGAATGGGAAAGATACGAAATGTTCCACCATCAAAACAATGACTATGATTTTTGATGCATACATGGAATTTGTCTGAGTATTACGGTATAGGAGGGCGCCGTAAATAACACGGAATTGGTATTGTGTCTTCTATGAATAATGATGATGATGATAATTGGTTGAAAATTATGATGAATAATGTTAATATTGTTGGGATTGAAGTTTGGGTCTGAGTGACCTTGTACCAGTATCATTGTGAAATGAAATAAAGTGGTTCGTATGTTCATGACAAATGTGTTGATCATATAAGAAATTGTGTGCACTGGAGACCTCAGTCCACATTTTATGATAAGAGATGTTGTTATGATGATAATGTTTTGATTAGGATGATGAGGCTGCTATTTGTTGATAACTATGAGGAGTTATGATAATGTATTTTTGTATTTACTTGGGGGGTCTGAGCGACCAATTCCCAGTATTACTATTATATGAATTGATAAGACAATTCTTAGGTGCACGACACATTTTGATTATGTAAGCACAACATGTTTGGAGCCCTCAGGCATTTGGTTTAACATTGATAATATGTATTTATTATATGTTATGATGATGAAATTTTTGATTCATGAAAATTTTGCCGATGACTATGTTATGATTATGAATATGATAATTTGCAACATACATAACATGTCCCATAAAGATACAGATGCAAGTATTAATGAAAAGGGACAGAAAATTGGGTGGATAGTGATTGTTGTGACACATGATTAGCAATTAAACCATTGAAGCATGCCATTCATTGTTTGTGAGACATGTTGAGCAAGTAAGTCACTGAACCATGACTTTCTTCGCTTGTAAAACATGGGGATCATCTAAATCATTGAACCATGAGATTCTTTGCTTGTGAAACATGGGTGTCATTTAAGTCATTTAACCATACCAAGATGATTGTTTTGTATATGAAGAATATTAATACTTCAAATGTGACAAACTTTTTCTTTTGTATATTGATGTATATATATCGTTAACATTTTGAGTAGTAATAACCTTTGCTACCCTCGAAAGCGAGGTAGTATAGGACTAGACTCGTACGCAGGTACGAAAACCGGGTAGTTCCACAATGTAAATAAAACGATTCCTTATTATGTATTTGGGAATATACACCACTATTGTGAACTAATATTTTTGGAAGCTAGCATATTACTGGTGAAAATTCTGTATATAGTGAACATTGAAATTGTTAAATATTGTTAAAATAACTATATATTATTGAAATGCCTGTGTGTGTAAGTATGGGATATATTATTAGTAGATCATGACACACCAAAACCTCAAGACCTTATGTTTATAAACTCGCGACATTCTTGCTAAGGTCGCTCGTGAGGAGGGGGGTGTTACGGTCAGATGTTGTGGTGTGGGGATAACTACGCATAAATGGGGCTGTGAACACTTGTCCTCGTGGAACGGGGGCAAGCGAACTCAAGGTACGTGCAAAGTTGTAATGAATTGACAGGACCACGGTCAAAGGGAGACATGTGATTGACCCAGGGTCCAGTCACAAACCGGTCGGACAAGACGGGGGTATAATAGGGGTCACATTGTGTGTCGAAAGGAGAGTGTTAAGTTGCCAAGTAGCAGACAGGTGAAAGACGTACGATAGAGTGTGGAGTTTGTGAACGTAGTCCAATCCGGTCAAGCTGGGCCGAGGACTCTGGATGGTATGACCATCAACTGTAAACTGCCAATTGTACTGTACCATAAATATGTTCAAAGCTTCTGGATGTCATTAAACTTATGGTGAAGAAAACAACCCAGCGTTGCTAAGTCTTTTACCCGTCTACGTGGTAAATATCTGTGGCTAAGGGGGAACCTCAACCCCTAGACAACGACTCCGCCACACTTACTAATTAATTATATTATCTATAGTTTCTAAATTTTAATTTGGAAATACTTTAATCTGTATCGTGATCGCTTTATTATTTAAATGTGCTGTAAAATGTTACATAATATTTAAAGAAAGCAAGTAAACATTACTGACATTTATTAATTATGATTGACATTTCCATACATCACACATCGATATACATACATAAATAGATATAGTTGAAGGTTAGGTAAAAAAAAATAATTGGTTTGTCCATTATAGAACACGCAAGGGCAGCAGCCGCAGGGTAATCATCCGCATGGGTATTACCTAAAAGTTTTCAAATTAAACAACCCCTTAAAAACAAAGTGTTTGGCTATAAATCCTTTACATATGAGACAGAACTCAACGCAACAAACATTTACAGTCTGAAACTGAGTTAAGTCCCCTTTGCTGTAAAACCAGTTTGGGGGAGGTGTGGCCACCGATGGCATGGGCTAACGACTAAAGTGGCACGGGACGCAAAACAATAAAAAACTGTGAAATTGAATTACCTATAGTTATATAGA
>CALYLW010002718.1:0-33106 GCA_944989445.1 Ampullaceana balthica | reverse complement strand
TTCCATGCTCCAATGACGGTGGTGGTCCTGGTAGAAATGATGGACGTCGGCGTAATAGCTTCAAGTTTCTGACTTTCACGTCTTGACGTCATATATTTCTATGTATAAATAATAGCTTCAAGTTTCTGACTTTCACTGCTTGGCGTCATGCAGTTCTATGTATAAATAATAGCTTCAAGTTTCTGACTTTCACTGCTTGGCGTCATGCAGTTCTATGTATAAAAAATAGCTTCAAGTTTCTGACTTTCACTGCTTGGCGTCATACATTTTTATGTATAAATTACTTTCACTGCTTGACGTCAAACATTTATATGTATACAGATCAGCAGTTCATGTTCAGACCTGCGCTGAACATGAACTGCTGATCACCAACACGATCTTCCGCCTCCCAACCCGTAACCGGACGTCATGGATGCACCCCCGCTCGATGCACTGGCATCTTATTGACTACGCCATCGTGAGGAAGAGGGACAGGCAGGATGTACGAGTGACCAAGTCCATGTGTGGTGCTGAATGCTGGACAGACCACCGCCTCATCATCACCAAGCTCAACATTGGCATTCAGTATAAACGGCGCCCGCAAGGGAAGAATGCCCCCAAATGGCTAAATGTTGCCAAACTAATGACCGCAAGCTGCAAGCAGTCCTTGGTGGATGACTGGAACAGGGCTTGAAATCTACCTCTCAGGACAACCAGAACGTGGAGGCAGACTGGGCGTTACTCAGAGAGCTGATTTACACCACAGATTCAGAGACTCTGGAGCACCAGACCAGGAAACATAAGAAGTGGTTCGATGAGAACTGCGAAGACATCAAGCAGCTATTGGATGAGAAACACCTCCTACACCAAGCTTACCTTAATAATCCCAGGTCCACGGCAAGGAGAGATGCACTCAACAACATACGCAGGACTGTACAGCGAAAGCCCCGACAGATGCAGGACGATTGGCTCAGCAATAAAGCCGACGACATCCAAGGCTATGCAGACAAGCGTGACTATAAAAACTTCTACAACGGTTTGAAAGAAGTGCATGGCCTCAGGCCCTCAGGATCAAACCCCCTCCTCAGCGCAGACAAAGAGAAGATCTTGAAGAGGTGGGCCGAACATTTCGAAAGCGTTCTAAATCGCCCTTCGACAATCAACGACGAAGCCACCAATCGTCTCCCCCAAGTGCCCACAAACAAACAAAGCACTGGATGACCCCCCAACCTTGCTCGAGACACAGAAAACAATTTATCTTCTCTCCAGTGGCAAAGCACCTGGTTCTGACGCCATACCAGCTGAGGTCTACAAGGAGGGAGGAACAGCCCTGACTGAAAGGCTCCACCATCTGTTTTCTCTTAATATGTCAGCAAGAGACGATCCCGCAGGACTTCAAAGATGCCTTCATCATACATCTTTATAAGCAAAAAGGAAGTAGACAGGCTTGTGACAACCACAGAGGCATATCCCTGCTTTCTATCGCAGGAAAGATCCTTGCCAGAATCCTGCTCAACCGCCTCACTGTCCAGCTTGACCAAGGTCTCCTGCCTGAAAGTCAGTGTGGATTCCGAAAAGAGCGAGGGACCATCGACATGGTGTTCTCTGCCAGGCAGCTGCAAGAGAAATGTCAGGAGCAGAACTTCAATCTGTTCTCCACCTATGTCGACCTGGCCAAGGCTTTTGACACCGTTGGCATGGATGGTCTGTTGAAGATCATGGCCAAGTACGGTTGCCTAAGGAAATTCATCGTCTTGGTGAAACAATTCAACGAGGGCATGCCGGCCAGAGTCCAGGACAGCGGAGAGTCTTCTGATGCTTTCACAGTCACAAACGGGGACAAACAGGGCTGCGACCTGGCACCAACACTGTTTAGCCTCATGTTTTCCGCCATGCTGACATGAGGCCTTCAGAGACGAGGATGTTGGTGTCAACCAGAGGTACCGCACAGATGGCAAACTATTCAACCTTCGGAGGCTCCATGCAAAAACCGAGGTTATGACAGACATCATTAGAGACCTCCTGTTTGCTGATGACTATGCCCTCAACGCTGTCTCAGAAGCCGACATGCAACGCAGCATTAACCTGTTTTCGTGCGCCTGCACAAACTTTTGGTCTGACGATCAACACTAAGAAGACTGAAGTCCTCCATCAGCCTGCACCTGGAAGGCCCTACGTTGAGCCCAACATCACTGTCAATGGCCAGAGACTCAACACAGTGCAACGGTTCACATACCTAGGCAGCACACTGTCGCAACATGTCACCATCGATGACGAAGTGAGTGTCAGAATGTGACGAAATTTGTGTTGACTCAACTATCTGCTACACAGCCTACGGGTGAAACAAGGGGAATAACTCACTCGCTCTCGATTAGCTCGCCTGTATCAGTAGAAACCGATTAAGTATGCAAGAATGTCAGTTCAAAGAGTCCAACCTCTTTGTGAGATGGGAAGTGATTAGAGGCCAATCGGACAAAACTGGACCAAACTACCCCTCAGGGTATAAATACAAGCGCACCCCTGGATCTCGTTCTCTTTTTCCGGCCAACGACCACAGCCTTAGAACAACGAAGATGTAGTATTCTCATCAGGATTCAATCTGTGCCCATCCTTGGTCGAGAGAGCCGACAAGTCCATCCAAACCCAGAAATCTGTCTGGTTCCTGGATACCGGACCTGTGCAGAGAGGCAACACGCACTCCTGTCCAGTCCAACCCAGGCTGACTTGTCGTCATACCGATTGGTCACACACCGTACCAATCGAAGCCGGTGCCACACATAGCTGTGCCCCGAAGCTCGCACATCACACACGTGAGTGCGAAAGCCAACTTATCACACACCCTGTGAAAGTTGATGTCGTCTTAACCCGAGACGAGATAGCCAACACACCCCCAAGCATCGAGTATCAGGAGCACGCCCAAGGGACCTACTGACTCAACATGCCAGCCAGAGGAACGACCTTGCAGTACCAACCGCGCCCGCCCCATCAACCGAAGGAACGTGGCGTGTGTCAGGGTATGAGAATCACTGCGAATGATTGTTGCGAATGATTGTTGTGAGATTGTTGTGAGCCAGTGTTGGAGTCGGGTCAAGGCGTTGTTTACGGGTATGAACTCCTATCACGGGAATAATGTCTAGTGATGTCTGAGTGAGCTTCTGGTCACACGGGATATGTCAGGGACATGACCAGAGGACACGCCAGGGTCAGTTGAGACCAGTTGGGGGGTTTATAAGAGAGTAGTCGAGACGAGGGCAGGGGTGGCAGAAAGCTGTGTAGTTCGCACAGTGTTGTGCGGTCAGACCGGTCAGGATAGACCGGGGAGCTGCAGGGTTGCAGTAAAACAGAGTTGAGTTTAACGTCGCCCAGAAGCGGTCGGGTCGGACCGAGGGCATGCTTGAGCATACAGCCGTTATATATAGATGTATTTTATGTCAAGGCAAGACAGCCAGTTGTACAGTTGTTTATAGTAGAATAAACATTGCATCGTTACACAGACTTGTGTCATCTCTTGTGTATGTTGTGTGTAGCGGAGAGCAAGGTACAATCCACCTAAACATAGAGACTTAACATGGGGGCCCGAATTGTCTCTGGATTGCCTAGCACCGCCAAACACTACGAGAGATGGGACGGAACCACATCAGCACAGCGGTATGTGCGCCTGTACTTTTCAGTACAGCGCCTCTGATACAGACTACTGTATCCATCGTAGGGCATACGTCTTACAACAGACGACAACCAGCGACGACACGGGCAGACAGGGCAACGATCAACGTATCAGCGGATTTTCTGATAGACGAGGCCTAGCAAGTCCCAGTACGGAACATTACCAGCCAGAAGACCAACTACAAGAGATACCTCGAACCAGAACCAGCAAAACAACGACGTCGGAACCAGACGGTGCCAACTACGAGAGAAAACGATTACAAACTGTACCGGGAGGTCAAGTTGCAGAACCAACCATCCCGCCCCAGCTACAGTGGGACCCTGAGGAGCCGAGACGACCCACAGCACCACAGTTCAAATCGGGACAAGTTCGAGAAGATATTCAAGGTGGAGAAAAACATTACTAAGTGACAAGGAAACTGCAAAAAGTGTGACTTTGTGAACTTCTTACGAATGGATATTTATTGTGTAATGGGACTTTCATTGTATATGGATATTATGTCTGAAATATAACCCACAGTAAGTACGTACTTAATTACTTATAAAATAGTGTTAAATTGGGGAAGTGTGCTATAGCAAGATTGATCTGTTAGATAATATATATAGATATAGCATACCTGTCAGATATAAACGGACAATAAGGGAAGCTAGATTATAAGTAAGTTGTAAGTTATTGTAGAAGTAGAATGGAAACTAGAAGCAGTAGTAAGGGTATAAACATGGACGAGAAATTAGAGTCGTTTAAAAAACAAGGGGAAAAACTCGCACTCAGAGGGGAGGAACTAGACGGATATGTGAGAGAGCAATGGAAAGATTTTCAAACACAGGAAAGGTTAAGGGAACAGAGAGATTATGACGACAGACAGAGACAGAAAGACGAACAAAAGGTAAAGGAACAGAGAGAGTATGACGAGAAACAGAGACAGAAAGAAAGGGAGCACGAATTGAAATTGGCAGAAATTAAAAGGAAAGACGTAACTGAACTGGACATGACAGGCCACTCGAGAGAAAACAAAGACCTTCGACAAATATTAAAAAATTTGCAAAAATTCGACGGGTCCCAAGAACTCGACGAATATGTGGCGACATTCGAACATGTAGTGGCTCAGGCGAAAGTGCCAAAAAGTCAATGGCTGATAGAGCTACAAGTAAGGCTAACGGTTGAGTTACAATCATTCTTAATGACGGAAGACGTTAGGACAAAACTGCATGATTATGACACTGTCAAGCGACTCCTTTTGCAACATGCAGGATTTAATGGGGAGAAGTACAGGGAAGCGTGGAATAGTCTAGCACCGGAGAGTAATAATTTTAGATTATTTCACTCAAAATTGGTTAGAAGTTTAGACAATTGGGTGGCCAGTACAAAAACAGAGAGAACATTTGAGGGGTTGAGGGATTTATTATGTAGAAACAAGTTATTATTGAACATGAATGAAGAGGCTATTAAATGCATCCTAATGAATAATGCCCCCAAATGTGAGGACGTACTGACACAAATTGACCATATAAAGTCGGCAGGACAAGGACAATTAAGTCGGAAAGTCAATACACAGCCACTGGTAGGGGGTGTGGCGGAATATAGGGGTGAATATGGAGGCAAGTCTAGAAGTCGCTCGACGGAGGGCCGAGTAATGGGTACATGCTTTAACTGTGGTCAGAGGGGTCACATAATGGCCAACTGTCGACAGAAATGGGCCAATAATAGGATGCCTGCAAATGCGAAGGGAAATCAGTATAAAAGCTCAGACCAGAAATATAGCTATGGAAATAAGTATCCATGGTACAGCCAGGATAGGTGACTAAGCAAAGATTGCAAACAGGGCCGTACTATACAGTGGCAGGGGTATAAACCTAGAAAAGGGGGCAGTTTCGCAATACACAATGGGGGGGAAGTATGAGCGATATTTTTAGAAAGTCCACGGGTAGGTTAAATGTCGAAAAATGCTTGTTGTTAGGGAAGGAAGCTTCTCTTCTTAGAGACACCGGCTGTACAATCGTAGGGTGCAGAAAGAGTTTAATACCAAAAAAATACATGACTGATCAGACCTTTACAGTTAAACTTATCGATGGGACAATAAAAACGTTTGAAACTGCTATAGTAGACATTAAAACCCCTTATCTCTGCGGTAGATTTTTGTCCGCCCTTTTTGAAGATCCGGTAACAGATGTGATTTTAGGAAATGTTAGATCAGACGAGGACACACCATTCCATCACGGTAACGTAGTTACCAGGGCCCAGAATAAACGAGATAAAGGGGGAGGACCACAAATGAAAACTGTGATTAGTACAATTCCAAAAATATTTGAACACATCAATTTAGCTGAGGAGCAGGCAAAGGATGGTGGATTAAATAAACTATGGCAAAAAGCTAAAAGTCAGAGGGTGGAAAACACCAAACAAGGAATAATAACGTTTGAAATAAACAATAATATACTATACAGGATATTTATTTCTAAAATAGATAACAGTGTTGAAAAAAAAATCGGTAATACGCAGACCATGACCGACAAAAGCTCACAGGACAGGCTTACAAAGAAAGATAACGGCTTCGCTGGTCCGTTAAGAGTAATGTTTTTGTTGATAGCTGAAGTCCTGGGGAGAACAGTAAGTCGTGGGGGCGAAAGTGGCGCGTGCGCAGATGTAGTCATAGACACAAGGGGTCAAGAAGGAAAATTCAAAGGTCAGGGTTATTATGACACTAGCTGCGGTATTGTTATACCCACGTGGGAAGTGCCGCGTAGGCATGACTTAGAACACATCAGCCTGTATAACGGAAACCAGGGTCGTTTGTTATTTAGGATTGGGGACAAACGTAATATCCCACCCTCAGATACAACGGCTATGATTTTTTTCAATGTTATGAAATTTTTGGCCTGTGTATTGATATATATGAAGATGATATTTGTTATGATGATGATGTGGTTTTTGTGTTAACTATGATTTCTTTTTCAAGATGATGTGGTTTTTTTTGTGTTGATAACTATAAGAGATAATAAGGTTTTTTTTTGTTAGAACTTGCGGGGTCCAGGTGACCTCGTGTCATTTTTTTACATGTATTGATGTGTCATGGGTACCAGTACTATACTGGGTATTGATGACGTATTTTGAGGGTCATGGCCATTGGGGTAATGATATAAGAAATGTTTCGCCCTGGAGATATCAGGACATTCTTGATTACAAGGATATGTATTGTTGATAGGTTCTGCTGAAAATAATGTTGGTGATTTTGATGATGAAATGAATTGTATTAATGAATTATGAATATGCTTTAAGTTTTGTGATGAGTATCATATTATGTTTATGATGATACGGATAAAAGGGGTCCCGCTGTGGGGACGTTAAAAGATACATAGGAGGACAAGGACTGTCCGTACAGGGTCCCGCTATGGGGACGTTAAAAGATACATAGGAGGACAATGACTGTCCGGGAAGGATCCCGCTGTGGGGACGTGAAATATACATAGGAGAACAGTGACTGTTCCTTATAGGTCCCATGATGTGGACAGAGCTAGTTGTAATTAATGACAGATTTAATTGCAATCTGGGGTATTATGATCATTATGATGAATTATGTTAATTACGACTACTATATGCACATGATTGATGATTGTTATATAATTGATTGTAATGGGTTAAATACAATCAGGCTGAAATGTTTATAGTTTGGATCAGTAGTTATCCCTATAACATTATCTCATGCTGGAGGTAATCCTGGAATAAATATCTTAAGGAATTTATATGAGGTACCAGTAGAGTCAGTTGTAAATAGAAAACAATCTAGCGTAAAATGGTCAATTGTTGGATACTAATATGTGAGGTGTTATGACCAGTAGTAGGTCGAAGGTTGGTTCTTTGAGAATTAAGATAATGATAACGTACGAGTTGCGGGTTAGTGAAGTCGTATAAAGGTACGACCAAGTGGATTTATGCTCTGTGTTGTATATACTAGTGTTTTTTTTCATGCCATGTTGTGTATAAAATTATTTTGAAAGATATTATTTCATTATGTATTATATTATTGTAATTGTAATGTGCAGTGATTCCATGCCCTGACTTTGTTGTATTGTGAGATTCTACCGTAAGTAGAATCTAACGGAAGAGGGGGGATATGTCAGGGTATGAGAATCACTGCGAATGATTGTTGCGAATGATTGTTGTGAGATTGTTGTGAGCCAGTGTTGGAGTCGGGTCAAGGCGTTGTTTACGGGTATGAACTCCTATCACGGGAATAATGTCTAGTGATGTCTGAGTGAGCTTCTGGTCACACGGGATATGTCAAGGACATGACCAGAGGACACGCCAGGGTCAGTTGAGACCAGTTGGGGGGTTTATAAGAGAGTAGTCGAGACGAGGGCAGGGGTGGCAGAAAGCTGTGTAGTTCGCACAGTGTTGTGCGGTCAGACCGGTCAGGATAGACCGGGGAGCTGCAGGGTTGCAGTAAAACAGAGTTGAGTTTAACGTCGCCCAGAAGCGGTCGGGTCGGACCGAGGGCATGCTGGAGCATACAGCCGTTATATATAGATGTATTTTATGTCAAGGCAAGACAGCCAGTTGTACAGTTGTTTATAGTAGAATAAACATTGCATCGTTACACAGACTTGTGTCATCTCTTGTGTATGTTGTGTGTAGCGGAGAGCAAGGTACAATCCACCTAAACATAGAGACTTAACAGCGTGGGGCAAGGTGACCCAGAGTTGACCCCATTGTCATCAAAGCCAGTGAACCAAGCGCATCGGCCAGGAAGGACTTGCAGAACCAACCATCCCGCCCCTTACAGAGGACACGGGTGGGGCAAGGACACCTGCAGCCAACATCAGTACTAAGCACAACCAGTGGAGCTCGTGAGGGACCCCTACCCGCCCCAGCTACAGAGGGAACCCGGAGTAGACGAGACGACCCACAGCACACAGTGCAACTATAAGTACCCACCATTAACATAAAGTTAATTGCAAGCATAGCCTAATGATGATCAATGTTATGTGAAGGGGATATTGCCTTGCAGCAATCCCATCATTGTACAAAGTGTATAATAAATTAAATTGTGTTAAAATTCAAACTTTTAGTTTGTTGATTATCGTATGCGAGCAGATCACTAAAGTATACCATGTGAGCGAGATCAACTTAAACATATATATATACATATATATATATGCCCCTAGACAACAAGCCACATAAGATTCCATAAATATCGCCACACAGAATTGCCAGAGCCAGCTCCACTTTCAGCAGGTTGTCTCCAAATGGCTGGAACAGAAGAGGCATTACCATCCAGACCAAGCTGAAAGTGTACAGGGCGGTGGTGCTCCCCACACTGCTATATGCGGGTGAAACATGGAATGTGTATCAGCGCCATGCTAGGAAGCTTAACCACTTTTATTCAACAAGCCTCAGGAAGATCCTCGGCATAAAGTGGCAGGATAAAATACCAGACACAGTGGTACTGACCAAGACAGGTCTCCCCAGCATATTCACACTCCTGATGAAGTCCAAGCTTCGTTGGGCAGGGCACGTGGTCCGAATGCCAGACGAGAGACTGCCAAAGAGACTCTTCTATGGCAAGCTCCAGCATGGCCAGCGGTCCCACGGTGGGCAAAAGAAACGCTTCAAAGACACACTGAAAGCCTCACTGAAAGCGTTTTTTTGTGACGACGCGTGACGTGAGGGGGGGGATTAAAATCGTCTATAATCGCGAGACTACATTATTGGACGGCCCCAAAGCTTTGACCCCAACTTCCACCCCCACAAACAAAATCGCATGTTCAAATATTTTAGTGCGCATTTTGATGTGACGTCAAATTTCTTAAACACCCCGCCCCCCTCGTCACAAATGTGTGACCCCTTCCCCCGCCCCCTTTTTAGGCGTTGGACGACATTTATGGACGGCTTCAAAGAGTAAAACCAATATCTTCTTTCTGACTCAGGCAAAAAAAAATTTTCAAAAAAAAAGGGGGGATGAGCGAATTTGTACGTACGCATGGCGGGTGTCCCGAAAATGTACGGGATGCAAGGGGGGAGGGGGTACAAAAATACGAATTTTGTGCGTACGTAATATATGGATGGCCCCTAAGATAAAATTTAAAAAAAAATAAAGAGGCAAAGAAGCGAACATACACATTGTTGAACTGACAAAGTTTTAATTCAATTCACTTCCCTCCGGTCACTTTTAAAGTAAATAAGTTACATAAAATAATACAATTTTTACTTTAACATGAGTTTGTTTTTTTAACCATTACATTTTTCACACAGACAAGTAATCCAAATAAATTATTGTTGAAAGCTAAAATAAATTATTAAAAAATATTTTACATTTCACCCCATTCACAAAATTGGGGTCAAGGTATGAGAATCACTGGTCACAAATGTTGGTGTCAAGATATGAGAATCACTAGTCACAAATGCCGGTGTCAAAATAAAAGGATCATTTGTCACAAATGTCGATGTCAAGGTATGAGAATCACTGGTCACAAATGTAATGACATTTAATGTGAACTTTCGTCCTGAAGACATTTCACCTGTGCAGATAATAGTTACAAATTTTAGTCGATTAATTATGGTTTATGAGGACAGACGACCTATATATAGTGTGGTGTGGGGAGACACACAATAAATAATAGTTAAAAGTTTTAGTCGATTAATGATGGTTTATGAGGACAGACGACCTATATATAGTGTGGTGAGGGGAGACACACAATAGATAATAATTAAAAGTTTTAGTCGATTAATGATGGTTTATGAGGACAGACGACCTATATTTAGTGTGGTGCGGGGAGACACACTAGATAACAATAGAGAGCATAGACATCTTAGGGAGATGATTACTAGAGCATTACAGGGCAGCTGTGGTCACGCATCGAGGTAACTAGCGTGTTGTCGTTATTAGAGACAACATGAATAGTAGTCGTCTAGGACTAGGATAGTCAGTAGTGTGGACTTAGATGTAGATTTAAAAGCTGTAGTAGTATTAAAATAATCAGTCGTGTGGACTTAGATGTAGAGTTAGAATTTGTAGAAGTACTTAGGTGTATAGTTATAAAATGTAGAAGTACTTAGGTGTATAGTTATAAAATGTAGAACTACTTAGGTGTGTAGTTATAAAATGTAGAAGTACTTAGGTGTGTACCATAATTCAAGTTGGGATTGCTAGTTGTATTCTATGTTATAAATAAAGACTTGTATAATATAAAATCGAAGAGTCCGCACACAAACCACCTTTGTTGAAACCCTTAATTCCAACGTCGGCACCCTTAAAATCAGTGTTAGGACCCTTAAAACCAAATATAGTTTCTCTTACAACCAGTGGCGGCACACGTACAACATAGTCGTTCCTTAACAACCAGTGGCGGCACCCTTAAAACCAGTGTTAGGACCCTTAAAACCAAATATCGTTTCTCTTACAACCAGTGGCGGCACACGTACAGCAAAGTCGTTCCTTATTAACCAGTGTCGGCACCCTTAAAACCAGTGTTAGGACCCTTAAAACCAAATATCGTTTCTCTTACAACCAGTGGCGGCACCCGTAGAACAAAATCATTACCTTAACAACCCATGTCGGCACCCTTAAAACCAGTGTTAGGACCCTTAAAACCAAATATCGTTTCTCTTACAACCAGTGGCGGCACACGTAAAACAAAGTTGTTCCTTAACAACCAGTGTCGGCACCCTTAAAACCAGTGTTAGGACCCTTAAAACCAAATATCGTTTCTCTTACAACCAGTGGCGGCACACGTACAACAAAGTCGTTCCTTATTAACCAGTGTCGGCACCCTTAAAACCAGTGTTAGGACCCTTAAAACCAAATATCGTTTCTCTTACAACCAGTGGCGGCACACGTACAACAAAGTCGTTCCTTATTAACCAGTGTCGGCACCCTTAAAACCAGTGTTAGGACCTTTAAAACCAAATATCGTTTCTCTTACAACCAGTGGCGGCACACGTACAACAAAGTCGTTCCTTAACAACCAGTGTCGGCACCCTTAAAACCAGTGTTAGGACCTTTAAAACCAAATATCGTTTCTATTACAACCAGTGGCGGTACCCGTACAACAAAGTCGTTCCTTAACAACCAGTGTCGGCACCCTTAAAACCAGTGTTAGGAACCTTAAAAACCAAATATCGTTTCTCTTACAACCAGTGGCGGCACACGTACAACAAAGTCGTTCCTTAACAACCAGTGTCGGCACCCTTAAAACCAGTGTTAGGACCTTTAAAACCAAATATCGTTTCTCTTACAACCAGTGGCGGCACCCGTTCAACAAAGTCGTTCCTTAACAACAAGTGTCGGCACCCTTAAAACCAGTGTTAGGACCCTTAAAAACCAAATATCGTTTATCTTACAATCAGTGGCGGCACACGTACAACAAAATCGTTACCTTTAAACCCAAGGTTGGCACCCTTAAAACCAGTGTTAGGACCCTTAAAACCAAATATCGTTTCTCTTACAACCAGTGGCGGCACCCGTACAACAAAGTCGTTCCTTAACAACCAGTGTCGGCACCCTTAAAACCAGTGTTAGGACCCTTAAAACCAAATATCGTTTCTCTTACAACCAGTGGCGGCACACGTACAACAAAGTCGTTCCTTAACAACCAGTGGCGGCACCCTTAAAACCAGTGTTAGGACCCTTAAAACCAAATATCGTTTCTCTTACAACCAGTGGCGGCACCCGTACAACAAAGTCGTTCCTTAACAACCAGTGGCGGCACCCTTAAAACCAGTGTTAGGACCCTTAAAACCAAATATCGTTTCTCTTACAACTAGTGGCGGCAACCGTACAACAAAGTCGTTCCTTAACAACCAGTGGCGGCACCCTTTAAAACCAGTGTTAGGACCCTTAAAACCAAATATCGTTTCTCTTACAACCAGTGGCGGCACACGTACAACAAAGTCGTTCCTTAACAACCAGTGTCGGCACCCTTAAAACCAGTGTTAGGACCCTTAAAACCAAATATCGTTTCTCTTACAACCAGTGGCGGCACCCGTACAACAAAGTCGTTCCTTAACAACCAGTGGCGGCACCCTTAAAACCAGTGTTAGGACCCTTAAAAACCAAATATCGTTTCTCTTACAACCAGTGGCGGCACCCGTACAACAAAGTCGTTCCTTAACAACCAGTTTCGGCACCCTTAAAACCAAATATCCTTTCTCTTACAACCAGTGGCGGCACCCGTACAACAAAGTCGTTCCTTAACAACCAGTGTCGGCACCCTTAAAACCAGTGTTAAGGCCTTAAAACCAAATATCGTTTCTCTTACAACCAGTGGCGGCACACGTACAACAAAGTCGTTCCTTAACAACCAGTGTCGGCACCCTTAAAACCAGTGTTAGGACCCTTAAAACAAAATATCGTTTCTCTTACAACGAGTGGCGGCACACGTACAACAAAGTCGTTCCTTAACAACCAGTGTCGGCACCCTTAAAACCAGTGTTAGGACCCTTAAAACCAAATATCGTTTCTCTTACAACCAATGGCGGCACATGTACAACAAAGTCGTTCCTTAACAACCCATGTCGGCACCATTAAAACCAGTGTTAGGACCCTTAAAACCAAATATCGTTTCTCTTACAACCAGTGGCGGCACACGTACAGCAAAGTCGTTCCTTAATAACCAGTGTCGGCACCCTTAAAACCAGTGTTAGGACCCTTAAAACCAAATATCGTTTCTCTTACAACCAGTGGCGGCACCCGTAGAACAAAATCATTACCTTAACAACCCATGTCGGCACCCTTAAAACCAGTGTTAGGACCCTTAAAACCAAATATCGTTTCTCTTACAACCAGTGGCGGCACACGTAAAACAAAGTCGTTCCTTAACAACCAGTGTCGGCACCATTAAAACCAGTGTTAGGACCCTTAAAACCAAATATCGTTTCTCTTACAACCAGTGGCGGCACACGTACAACAAAGTCGTTCCTTAACAACCAGTGTCGGCACCCTTAAAACCAGTGTTAGGACCCTTAAAACCAAATATCGTTTCTCTTACAACCAGTGGCGGCACACGTACAACAAAGTCGTTCCTTATAACCAGTGTCGGCACCCTTAAAACCAGTGTTAGGACCTTAAAACCAAATATCGTTTCTCTTACAACCAGTGGCGGCACACGTACAACAAAGTCGTTCCTTAACAACCAGTGTCGGCACCCTTAAAACCAGTGTTAGGACCCTTAAAACCAAATATCGTTTCTATTACAACCAGTGGCGGTACCCGTACAACAAAGTCGTTCCTTAACAACCAGTGTCGGCACCCTTAAAACCAGTGTTAGGAACCCTTAAAACCAAATATCGTTTCTCTTACAACCAGTGGCGGCACACGTACAACAAAGTCGTTCCTTAACAACCAGTGTCGGCACCCTTAAAACCAGTGTTAGGACCCTTTAAAACCAAATATCGTTTCTCTTACAACCAGTGGCGGCACCCGTTCAACAAAGTCGTTCCTTAACAACCAAGTGTCGGCACCCTTAAAACCAGTGTTAGGACCCTTAAAAACCAAATATCGTTTATCTTACAACCAGTGGCGGCACACGTACAACAAAATCGTTACCTTAAAACCCAGGTTGGCACCCTTAAAACCAGTGTTAGGACCCTTAAAACCAAATATCGTTTCTCTTACAACCAGTGGCGGCACACGTACAACAAAGTCGTTCCTTAACAACCAGTGTCGGCACCCTTAAAACCAGTGTTAGGACCCTTAAAACCAAATATCGTTTCTCTTACAACCAGTGGCGGCACACGTACAACAAAGTCGTTCCTTAACAACCAGTGTCGGCACCCTTAAAACCAGTGTTAGGACCCTTAAAACCAAATATCGTTTCTCTTACAACCAGTGGCGGCACACGTACAACAAAGTCGTTCCTTAACAACCAGTGTCGGCACCCTTAAAACCAGTGTTAGGACCCTTAAAACCAAATATCGTTTCTCTTACAACCAGTGGCGGCACACGTACAACAAAGTCGTTCCTTAACAACCAGTGTCGGCACCCTTAAAACCAGTGTTAGGACCCTTAAAACCAAATATCGTTTCTCTTACAACCAGTGGCGGCACACGTACAACAAAGTCGTTCCTTAACAACCAGTGTCGGCACCCTTAAAACCAGTGTTAGGACCCTTAAAAACCAAATATCGTTTCTCTTACAACCAGTGGCGGCACCCGTACAACAAAGTCGTTCCTTAACAACCAGTGTCGGCACCCTTAAAACCAGTGTTAGGACCCTTAAAACCAAATATCGTTTCTCTTACAACCAGTGGCGGCACCCGTACAACAAAGTCGTTCCTTAACAACCAGTGTCGGCACCCTTAAAACCAGTGTTAGGACCCTTAAAACCAAATATCGTTTCTCTTACAACCAGTGGCGGCACCCGTACAACAAAGTCGTTCCTTAACAACCAGTGTCGGCACCCTTAAAACCAGTGTTAGGACCCTTAAAACCAAATATCGTTTCTCTTACAACCAGTGGCGGCACCCGTACAACAAAGTCGTTCCTTAACAACCAGTGTCGGCACCCTTAAAACCAGTGTTAGGACCCTTAAAACCAAATATCGTTTCTCTTACAACCAGTGGCGGCACACGTACAACAAAGTCGTTCCTTAACAACCAGTGTCGGCACCCTTAAAACCAGTGTTAGGACCCTTAAAACCAAATATCGTTTCTCTTACAACCAGTGGCGGCACACGTACAACAAAGTCGTTCCTTAACAACCCATGTCGGCACCATTAAAACCAGTGTTAGGACCCTTAAAACCAAATATCGTTTCTCTTACATTCAGTGGCGGCACACGTACAACAAAGTCGTACCTTAACAACTAATTTCGCATGCTCACAAACAAATTCTTAAAAATTGTATGGGACATTTTATAATTTTACAAACATTAGCTACTTGGATTGATTAGACTTTCTGCTATAAAAATTTTAAATGCTACCGGTAAAACGGGAGATAATTTTACATGTCTCTTTTAATATGAGTAAAAAACTATTAATAACCACCCAGCATATACTTTAAAATATGAAAGTCGTTTTATTATGCCTTTGAATAAAAGAAATTAAAAAATCTTTGTAAAAGAAAACAAAATCGTGATTTAAGTAACTCCATTTAATTTAAAGTTTACACATTTACTTATTCACACAAAACATTCAAAACTGCAGACTAATGACTTAATTTATTTTTTTTTAAACACCAAGGCTATTGGATATTCTTAGTTCAAATACTCTGATGGGTCGAAATCAGCGCACCTCATCCCCTGTCTGCCGATTCATTTCTATTAGAAGAAAATAATTTATCCAGCATTGTCCCAGCGTTACTCTTGACATATGGGTCAAAAGTCCGATAGTCGACCATTGCGATATGAGTGTCTATCCCTCACCCACACGTCAGCCACGCCTCTGGCTAAACGTCTCTGAAATGAACAACTCATTAAGACTACACATAAAACAATGTTCAAGTGCCATAATAAAGATGGCTGATACTGTTGGCGGAAACGGTTATAAATCTTCGCCATCAAAATCATCGAGAACAAAAATTCAAAATACTGGATTGACGAATAGCTTAGCTACAACACATCAGCAGTGGATAGGGAGCATCTATGTACAACAACAACAATAAGACAATAAGACAAACACATTCAGAACATCTTTGAAATCAGGAGTTAGAGGCTATACCTGCACTTTTAGACGTATTCTCTTATTAGTCTCAATTTTTTGTTCACTTGGTTCTCAACTGTCTAATGTCAGAAAAACAACATCAAATACTTCTTTAAATTGACATTTCGACACCCAATTGAAATTTGACCTCATAGTGAATCTACATGTTGACCACTATAAAGTTTGAGAAACATTGACTTAACAAGGAAGTTAAATACATTATGAAAGAAGTGTGTCGCCTCAAATAGCAATACAATACTGTAAAAACAATACAGTCTTTAGTTTTACAAGAATTATAATCTTTTAGTCTATGTGACCCATGCAGCTATCAATATACAAGTTACCACATTTTGTGAGGATTTTGCAACATTTACATTTTAAAATCATTGTATTTCTTTTTTTGGTTAAATATACATTCATCGATCTCTTAAAACAATAACACATTTCACTTAAAAATACAAATACTATGTATAAGGAATAATGTGACGTACTTTAGCAAAACATAACGATTCACAAAATAATGTGTCGTATCATACAGTTAAACAATATACAAAAAATGTAAAGTCAAAAGAAAATTGTCGTTTAAAGAGAACCAAATATATTTTGTTTATGTTATGCCAATTTTAACAGAATACAATACTTAACAATCTCTTATACTTTTAATGAAACATTATAACATAAAGAAAAATGTATATAAAATCTAAAGAGAAAAGACATAAAATTATACATTTTAACAACGACATAATGAACATATGTTCATTCACCATCAAGATACGTGAAGAATGACGTGTTTAAAAAATTAGATGAATAAATTAAGTTTGAAATAAATATTTTAAATACCTAGAAAAATAAAACGTACACATATTAAAATTTTACGAAAAATAAATAAATTTAAGCAAGTAATTTTTTTAAAAGGCTTCTTCTAATACTCTGTGATATATCGTGGATGACCGATTCTACGCCAGACAAGAAAGATGTCCATATAAGCGTTAAGGCCTTTTATAACTTTAGCCAGTCACAACAAAAAAAGAAATCTAAATTAGTCTTTTTCATGACATGATTAAGGTCTAAAAAAAATCATTAAAAAAAACCAACCGTTTCCATCAAAAATGCATTATTTCAACTACAGGACAAACTAGTTGGATATTTGCCAGGGTCATAACTAAATATGTAAGTCGATGTATTTAAATTTATGTCATATATTTTTTAAATTTGTGTACTCCTTACATTACTTTAAAATCATTATATTACATTTAACTCACTACATTAATTTCACATCCTAGATGACAAATGATTAACTGAACCTAGTTTACAGTGTAACAATGAACGTTCACTAACTACATGATTTTAATTTAAGGTCAAGTATAAAGACAGGGCAAACTGAAATATAATTTTAAAAAACCGTAAAAAACAAAGTTTTTGACTATAAATCCATTGTATATGAGACAGAACTTAAAGTATTGATTATGTTCCAATGCGACAAACATTTACAGCCTGAAACTAAGTGAATTCACCCTTGTTAAAACACGAGATGTGGTCATCGATGGCTCGCGTGAAGTCAAGTGATCCGTAAAATGTAAACAATAGTGACTGCTACATATAGTTTTATATAGATAAACTAAAAATACATTAATTTAATTAAGGTACGTTCGATCTATCTGAAATTTTGATACGATGCATTGTTAGATGCTATGTGCCAAATTTCATTTCGTTGGCATCACGGAAAGTGGGTCATTTTTTACTTTTGTTTTTTTCCGCCCGACGACGAACGACAGACAGAGAGAAAGAGAGAGATGGCGGTGAAGTTAATATAAGGGATTTAAAAACACGTGAAACTCTTAACATCAGGAAGTGTGAGTGGCTAGTCGTCATCAGCACATAAACATCTGTGTGTCCATATGGCAATATAATTTACAAAGTATAGTAGACTATAGTCTACAATGATGTTTCCCCTATCTAGCGGCAGTCCTTGTTAAATTAGACTCGTACTCTGTGCCGTGGTGGCGCCGCAGCTATGGTGGGTTGAAGTAGGAAAAGTATCCACATCCACCCATCGGGGTGGAAACTCCCTTGAGAGACAGACTATGTCGACTTGTGCGGCTGCCATCTGCCCAGACGGCCCCCTCCTCTAGGGGACCGTCTCGGGGGTGTCCTCGTCGGCTAGCTCTCCTCGGGGAAGGAGAGAATGTTGCTGGAGAATTCCCCGAGGGGTTCAATAAGAGTCTTAGTGACTCAGTGCCTTTTGACACCATCTCCTATGTTACATATTTAGTAGACTATAGGTGAATCAAACCATGAACAAAACAGTTATTAATAAACCATGTTAATGTATAGATGAAGATTTTAAATTAAAAAAATGACTAAACAGGACACAGTAAAACTGCCGGTAGAGATGACAATAATAATGGGAATAACAAGGAAGGCAATGAAAGCAGATATAACGTTGATGTGTTGACCACAGTATTTATAATAAAAAGATGATGCATAAGAATAATATTATCTTAATTTGGCGATACCTAAAACATATGTGGTTACTTGCTTTAAAAAATAAAATAAAATACTTATATTAACTTCGTGAGTTACATACTGAACTGAGTAATAGTGGAAATAGTATTCATACAATCTGACACAGTTACCAACAAATCAGGAAATAGTATGTATACAATCTAATACAGTTACCAACAAATCAGGAAATAGTATGTATACAATCTGACACAGTTACCAACAAATCAGGAAATAGTATGTATACAATCTGACACAGTTACCAACAAATTAGGAAATAGTATGTATACAATCTGACACAGTTACCAACAAATCAGGAAATAGTATGTATACAATCTGACACAGTTACCAACAAATCAGGAAATAGTATGTAAACAATCTGACACAGTTACCAACAAATCAGGAAATAGTATGTATACAATCTGACACAGTTACCAACAAATCAGGAAATAGTATGTATACAATCTGACACAGTTACCAACAAATCAGGAAATAGTATGTATACAATCTGACACAGTTACCAACAAATCAGAAATAGTATGTATACAATCTGACACAGTTACCAACAAATCAGGAAATAGTATGTATACAATCTGACACAGTTACCAACAAATCAGGAAATAGTATGTATACAATCTGACACAGTTACCAACAAATCAGGAAATAGTATGTATACAATCTGACACAGTTTCCCAACAAATCAGGATATCATTACATTTCGTGTATGTCATCTCTATTATATCTTAAAATAACACTAGACTAAATAGAGAACTAATCCGGCATGTCGTGTGGATTCCTTTCGTACCCACCCCAGTACGATCTCATGATGGATTACGTCCTGGTCGAAAAAGCTTTCCCCGTTATGAGTCCATGCTTGTGGGATGATATACTAACGTATAAGAGAGTTGCATAGAGTGATCAATTTGTGACGTAATCATTATTCATTGACAATACATACCCCGTTTGTGATAACTTTAATTTTAATCTCATTTTTCGGTGTAATCCTTTACTTCAATGCGATCACATATCCCAGTATTATACTATTTCATAATGGTTCCAATTCAGTTTTTTCCCCCCAGTGATTTCATTGCATCATGGTCCTGTTTGTAGTCGAATCCCTCCCTAGGTACTTTGATAACGAGCTGGGATTAACATTTGGATTAATCCAATACATCGGTATACTTTTTCCATATTTGTGGGTATTATGTTCATAAGTATAATCCCATTGCATAAATAAGATCCGATTTGGTTACTAAATCCCTTTTCCCGATCAATACGCTAACATAGGTTGGATTTATATCTCAGCTAGTATGATTCGTTGCAAAATAGGATCCATTCTGATTTCAATCCTGTCCTTGTTTGATCTACTCCATTTGCACCAAATCTAGTTCTATGTGGTAGGCATGTAAATTTAGTCTATTAGGATCCCATCCCTGTGAGTTAACATTTTCATTTCTAAAACGTTTTTACTCGTCATCTTCCGTTCCAAGTCGTATTATAAATGAAACTTCTAAATACGGAAATGTGTCATCAAAGCCATAGTTTCAGCCAGGTTTACTGTTAATCTATCTTTTTAAATCCTATATTAACTTCACGCCGTCCTCCCCCCTTCTCTCTTTCTCTCTCTCTCTCTCGTCTCTCTCCTCTGTCTTGGGTTCGCGGTCAGGCGGGAAAAACAAAAGTAAAAAATGAAACACTTCCGTGTATGCTTTAGAGCTGAAATTTTGCACATAGACTCATGTCACCTAACAATGAATTGTTTCAAAATTTAAATTGATCTAATGTACTGTAATTAAATTAATGTATTTTTAGTTTATCTCTATATAACATATGTAATTCAATTTCACAGTTTGTATATTGTTTGCCTTTCACGTGCCAGTTGAGTTCACGCATCTCACGCCTACCCATCGATTTCCACACCCCTACACCCCTCTTCGCCAATTTTAAAGACTAGGGGAGATCACTCGGTTTCAGTCCGTAAATGTTTGTCGCGTTTGAAAACAATCAATACTTTTAAGTATGTCTCATATATAAGGGATTTTATAGTAAAAAACTATATTTCACGGGGTTTGTTTAATTAAATCCTTTATATAACTCGAAATCTTGTCTCTCTGTCGTAAACTCTTCGTCCGACGGGTCGTCCGTAAAAACAAAAAGTCACAAATGACCAATTTCCCGTGGTTCTATCAGCTGAAATTTCGAACATAGACTCGTGTCACCTAACAATGCATTGTATCAATATTTCAGATCAATTGTGTGTACCGTATTTAAATTAATTGATTTTTAGTTTATCTCTACTATAACTATATGTAGCGCCTGCTTTGTTTACGTTCACGTATCACGCTGAGTTCAGTCCAGCCATCCGTTTACCATCCCCCCCCAACATGGGGAGATCAGTCGGTTTCAGTCTGTAAATGTTTTGTCACGTTTGAACATAATCAATACTTTTAGTTATGTCTCATATATAAGGGATTTATAGTCAAAAACTTTGTTTTTTCGGGGTTGTTTATTATTTATGTTAAGGTACATAGTTTAGACCGTCGGCACTTTTTGTAGTTATTTGTTTCTTGTTTGTTGTTTTTTTTTAAAATTTATATTACTATCCCTAACACACACACCACACACATTCACATAAAATCACAGAATAGTATTTAATATAATTTCATACCCGATTATTAAGAAACTTTTTTTTAAAGTGCATTTATAGTCTGACAAATATATACGGCAATACTGCTTAATTTAAAAAATGCTAAAATTAACTTACAATCTGAAAGTTAAAATTAGTATTTTTTGAGAATATCCTGGTAAATCCCTAAAGAATGTAATAATCAGACTACAAAAAATTTATTACAATTTAAAAATGTGGATGACTCTCAGCGATTTGAATTTGAAAGATGATAAAATTGATCCAGTACTATTTCACATCAGTAAACAAACCTCTACTTTGTCCTTCCCACGTTTATTCAAGTGGTAATTCCGTCTTACAGCTCAGCTTACATTATCTTCTTGTTAGCATTTGCATTTATTACTTCTGAAAACACAATTATAAATAAAATTATCTCCCTCATACGTCTGCATCGTAAAAGTCAAAACTGTTAAATCTGCCTTTACCTAACAGTTACTGCGACGAGACTCTAGTATATGCTTGTGTTTTCTCTCTTCTTGATTACTTTAACTCTCTACTTTACCTAACAGTTACTACGACCAAGACTCTAGTATATGCTCGTGTTTTCTCTCTTCTTGATTACTTTAACTCTCTACTTTACCTAACAGTTACTACGACGCAAGACTCTAGTATATGCTCGTGTTTTCTCTCTTCTGATTACTTTAACTCTCTACTTTACCTAACAGTTACTACGACCAAGACTCTAGTATATGCTCGTGTTTTCTCTCTTCTTGATTACTTTAACTCTCTACTTTACCTAACAGTTACTACGACCAAGACTCTAGTATATGCTCGGTTTTCTCTCTTCTTGATTACTTTAACTCTCTACTTTACCTAACAGTTACTACGACGAAGACTCTAGTATATGCTCGTGTTTTCTCTCTTCTTGATTACTTTAACTCTCTACTTTACCTACAGTTACTACGACAAGACTCTAGTATATGCTCGTGTTTTCTCTCTTCTTGATTACTTTAACTCTCTACTTTACCTTACAGTTACTACGACAAGACTCTAGTATATGCTCGTGTTTTCTCTCTTCTTGATTACTTTAACTCTCAACTTTACCTAACAGTTACTACGACGAAGACTCTAGTACATGCTCGTGTTTTCTCTCTTCTTGATTACTTTAACTCTCTATTCCTTTAAATGGTAATATATATATTTATAAATGTCATATTCATAAAGTCAATAATTAGCAAACAAACAAACAGCTATTTAAAAAAAATAAAGTTACCAATTCAGCAGCTAGACAAGGAAACGTGACTATAGTTGTCTGCTAATTAAATCATTGACGCCCCTTACTATAACACATTTCTGGCAAATTGTCCATTTTCTGCCACAATTTCTTATCTTACTGAAATTCTTGTTATTCTATGTATATTGTCTACTCAAAGTTTTCTCTGCTACACTCTTCTTTAGACAAACATTTATTTTTTTGCTTTTAAGATGCGTTATACGTAATTGTATAAAATGTTTCTCTTTTTATTTCTCAAATTAATGGAATTCTTCTTACCATTTTAAATAAATATCGTTTTTTATATTAAATTAATGGAATTATTCTTATCATTTCACATGAATACCGTCTATTTTCTTATATACTAATAAAAGGCAAAGCCCTCACTCACTCACTGACGCACTCATCACTAATTCTCCAACTTCCCGTGTAGGTAGAAGGATGAAACATTGGGAAGTTGTTGAGTAGCGTCTCGCGACAAAAATTGGAGTAAAGGAATTTTAAAATTAACACTCATGGGGGCCGGGGGCTCAAAAACTTTTTTTTCTCCTTATATGGCCTATAATAAAATATGAAAATCACCCAGTCTCCTATTTCCCGAGTAGGCAGCAGCATGAAACTTTGTGAAGTTGTTGAGTACAAACCCGCGATGGTAACGGGAGACAAAATATTTAAATTATCACTTCCTGGGGTTCAGGGGCGTAAATGAAGTTTTTTCCTTATATGAGCTTTATAAAAATTGAAAATCATACATTCTTATATTTCCCGTGTAGGTAGAAGCATGAAACTCCGAGTAGTTGTTAAGTACACTTCCACGATGGTTGCAAGCCAAAAAATATTTCAATTATCACTTACTGGGGGCCAAAATGTAGTTTTTTTTCTAATATAAAAATCTGAGTCATCACCAATTCTCCAACTTCCCGTGTAGGTAGATAAATGAAACTTTGGGAAGTTGTTAAGTAGCCTCTCGCGACGATAATTGTAGTACAAGAATTTTAAAATTCACACTCATGGGGGCCGGGGAGGCATTGTCGACTTTATGTCCTGGATGTCCAGGTGGTCGCTTAAGAAGCGACCGCTTCCGTTCCTCAGCAGTTACGTCCCTTCGGGGGCCAGATGGCAAAGGGGGTCTTCCGGGAATACCCATGAAGAGCATTAGGCTCGGGGCTTCTGATATTCTTCCATATCTAGGATCATTTCTCTAGAATGTAAAAGCATGAAACTTTGAGCAGTTGTAAAGCAACAGTTCGCAATGGTAAAAGTTACATAAAATTATATAAAGTATCACTTACTGGGGGCCGGGGGCCAAATGTAGATTTTTTTCTTATATTTTAAAACTGACTCATCACTGTGAAGGTAGAAGCATGAAACTTTGGGAACTTGCTGAGTATACTCTTATGACGATAATTGGCGAAAAAGAATTTATAATTTCCATTCATCGGTGGCCGGGAGCCCAAACCCGTTTTTTTCCTTAAATGGGCTATATAAAACTGAATCAACACTAATTCCTCATTTTCCCGTGTAGGTAGAAGCATGAAAACTTTGGAACGTTGTTGAGTACCCTCCCGCAATTGTAACAGTCGAAACATATATAATTATCACTAACTGGGACGCCGGGGGCCCAAATGTAGTTTTTTTCTTAAATGAGCTATATAAAACAATATCATATTTAAATCTACAACTTCCCGTGTACGTAGAAACATGAAACTTTGGGAAGTTGTTGAGTACCCTCCCGCAATGGTAACATACGTAAAAAAAAATTAAATTATATCCTCAAAAGGATTACTTGAACTGATTTTTTACTTTTCTTTTTTGTTTTCTTTCGGGACCACGACAGACAGACAGAAAAGATGGTTGTCAAGTCTCGTAGTTAAGGGATTTAGCCTTGCTCTCCGGTTTGCATACAATACTCAGAATTGACACAAGGAAACAGAAGTTCAATGTTTAATCCATTGTACGCAAAACTGGCTGTTCCTCCTAGAACAGCAAACACATCCTCATACAACAGCTGTACAACAACGGTAGTCCGCTCAACAGTCTCCCTGATTGGTCATTCCATGCACAGCATATGATTAGGCTCCAACACAGCTCAGTATACAATCTCAAACTCCATATCATACAGTCATTCTTCTCTACCTCCATATCATACAGTCATTCTTCTCTACCTCCATATCATACAGTCATTCTTCTCTACCTCCATATCATACAGTCATTCTTCTCTACCTCCATTTCATACAGTCATTCTTCTCTACCTCCATATCATACAGTCATTCTTCTCTACCTCATATCATACAGTCATTCTTCTCTACTCCATATCATACAGTCATTCTTCTCTACCTCCATATCATACAGTCATTCTTCTCTACCTCCATATCATACAGTCATTCTTCTCTACCTCCATATCATACAGTCATTCTTCTCTACCTCGCTTCCTTTCACACCCTGTCAAGCTTTATGCGACGCACAATAATCTGGTGCGCACTATTATGCTACACTACTGGTCTGGTTCAACAAAGCGTGACGAATGACCCTCGCTCGGGTCACCTACACTGTAAAAAATGCAATGTATTCTAAACACGTTTATACCGTTATTTTACACTAAACTGCTGTAAATGAATTTTTTTTTACTGTTTTTTTTTAAAAAACAGTAACGTAATGTAATTTAAGTTCATTTACAATAAAATCCGGTATTAATTTATACTGTAAAAAATATAATGTTTTTTTAACACATTTATACTGTTATTTAACGCTAAATGGTTGTAAATGACTACTTTTCACTGTTTTCCCTTTTTTAACAGTAATGGAGTGTAATCAATGTTCGTCTATAAATATTTTCAATACAGTATATAAATAAATAAATGCAAGAGCGTTTTATGGGTTACTAAACATTATATTATCCGATAGACATAAACATTTTGGAGGTTGTTGAGTTTACTACCGTGAAGGACAATGACAAATATTTTGACCTGGTGCCCAAAGTGGCGTTTTTTTCTTTTATATGAGCTATTTAAAAAAATATTTTACGGACAGACAAACAGACAAAAAGGACCGAAAGTAAGTTATTAAAAAACGTGGTAAAGAGTGATCATTCGATAGTCGTAAACTCAAGTCCTAGTATTAGTATTAGCAGTCTAGTCTTAACTTACATTTAATTCTTTTTTTTTCTTTGGTCCTTACGAAATAATATGCCTTTGTATTTAATAGTAATATACTATTACTAATATCATGATTTTAAATATAATTACAGCTTTCGTATTAAATACTATAAATAATTTTTAATAAATAATTGATTTCCTTCAAAATATGATTAGCCTTATAAGGGTTTTAATTTTAAATTATACTTGCACTAATTAGGCCGGTGAACCTTAATGTGTTTTCTTTTCTTATGTAAGCTAAAAAAATGTTATTTTATTCACCCGATCGCAATGAAATTTTGGAAAGCTGTTGAGTAAGCCTACACTCTCGCAAAGTAAAGGTGTATAGTATTTTATTTTAAAATATAAAAATTACTTCAAGTTTCTTTGAATATCTTTTTCTTCTGCCATTACTGCAATGCGTGACAGGTAATCTAGCTCAATTTAAAAATCAGTATTAATTATTTCACATGGGAACAGACACATTTTTTCCCACAAATTATCGAGTTCTGACATAATAATATTATAGATAAACATTAGGCATGATTCAGACTAAAATCTATACTGTAGGGGTTTTTAAATTTAAAATGTTGCAACGTTTTGGCCCGGGAACCCATAATGATTAATTAATGAAGTTTTGTTTTTCTTATTTAAGCTATTCAATATAAATATTTTAGGGCTTCGGAAATTAACGATTAATTTCTAGATTAATCGTTTAAAAAAATTAACGATTAAATTATTTTTTAACGATTAGTCGACCCATCACTTAAAAATTATTGAAAGTCAAAAAAAAATAAAAAAATGAAATAAAATTAAATTAAAAATTTTAATTTAAAAAAAAATAAAAAAATAGCGCCTGATAAATTACATGAACATTTTGGTTTTAAACTATTGACTGACGGGAATGTTCAAAATGTTGAAAACTTTTGCCTACCATGGTTCTAACACTTCGCCTACTTATCAAACCAAATGAAAAGCCTATTAAGCTAATGGCAGTAATGGAGTCTGACTCAGAGACAGAAAATGACCACAGCTCTTCTGATGAATTACTTCGTTACAAAATGGAGATGAAACTTCCCGAATCCATTAACCCTCTACAATGGTGGAAAGTTAATGAACACCGATATCCGACAATGCAATTCCTTGCCAAGACCGGTTAGTGCATACCAGTTACTCCAGTTCCAAGTGAAGGATTGTCCAGATCGGCTGGTTATATTGTCAATTAGACCCGCTCATCACTTGAACCAAATAATGCCAACATACTTGTCTTTTTGCGAAGTTGGTGAAAAGATGACATATAAAGTAATAAAGGAGACATTCCAGTGTTATTTAGATTTTCAACAAGAACGTTTAATAGGCGTTACTTATGACATCATACATTTTAATTTTTTGGCTTTAATCGAAATTAACGATTAATTAATTGTTAATTTTTCAAAATATAACGATTAAATTTTAATTAATCGTTAACAGCCCTAAAATATTTTTATTATTATTGTATTCTATCGCAATACATTTTTTGAATTGAAAGTAATTGAGAACACTCCAGGTAAGATTTCAAGTTTAAAAAAATAATAATAAGATAATAATAATAATAATAAAATTTAATTTTTAAAAATATTTTTAAAAAATATTTAATTATCATTTTGTATTTTTAAATTTAAAAGCTTTAATATATATATTATATATTTCTTTATATTGGAACAGTAAAACTAACAAGACAATTTTTGACTCATTATCCATTCCGTACATTAAATTTGTTTTATTTAAACAAAAAATTGCAACATGTTTATAATTTAAATGTTTATAAGTAAATATTAAATATTTACTAGAAAATAAATAAGTTTTCTTTAATATTATACTAAATTTGTTTTATTCAAAATATTTGAAATATTGTTCCGATCTATACATGTGGTGTTTTTTAAAAAATCAGTTGTCTTAAAGAAACTTCCGCCCTACTGGAATCGACATATTGACAATGGAATTACTTTAACTTTAGTTGATATTTCGTCAGTATATTAAGTATAAATTTCGTCTTTGCGTTTGATTGTATAATTGAATTATTAAGAAACAGGTAATTATTTCATTTGAAATGGTTATATATCTATTTTTATAGCTTCAGCCGTTTAAATTTAATTAAATTCGCCCCAATTCACAATTGATAGTATTATTGACGGCATGACGATAAGCCGCCATTGTGTTAAAAAAAAGTATAAGTTGAGTCGAACTATATCAGGCTTATTATTCACTGCTTCTATTGATCTATTGTTTATTGCTCATAAGATTGTATGGCCGTATTTAAATATGCCATAACCTAATACTAATTTTAATCTTACAGTTGTACACTGTAAAAAATGCAATGTATTCTAACACGTTTATACCGTTATTTTACACTAAACTGCTGTAAATGAATTTTTTTTAACTGTTTTTTTTTAAAAACAGTAACGTAATGTAATTTAAGTTCATTTACAATAAAATCCGGTATTAATTTGTACTGTAAAAAATGTAACGTATTTTAACACATTCATACTGTTATTTAACGCTAGATGGTTGTAAATGATTACTTTTCACTGTTTTTCATTTTTTAACAGTAATTGAGTGTAATCAATGTTCGTCTATAAATATTTTCAATACAGTATATAAATAAATGAATGCGAAGGCGTTTTATGGGCTTACTAAACATTATATTATCCGATAGACATAAACATTTTGGAGGTTGTTGAGTTTACTGCCGTGAAGGACAGTGAAAAATATGTTTGCCAGGTGCCCAAAGTGACGTTTTTTTCCCTTTTATATGAGCTATTAAAAATATTTTATGGACATACAAACAGACAAAAAGGAACGAAAGCAAGTTAATAAAAACGTGGTAAAGAGTGGTCGTTCGATTGTCCTAAACTCAAGTCCTAGTATTAGTATTAGCAGTCTAGTCTCAACTTAGGGCCTACATTTAATTCTATACTAATTGTTTTCTTTGGTACTTACGAAATAATGTCTTTGTATTTATTAGTACATGTAATATACTATTACTAATATCACGATTTTAAATATAATTATAGCTCTCGTATTAAATAGTATAAATAATTTAAAATAAATAATAGATTTCCTTCAAAATATGACCAGCCTTATAAGGGTTTTAAATTAAACTTGCACCAATTAAGCCGGTGAACCTTAATGTTTTTTTTTCTTTTCTTATGTAAGCTAAATAAATATTATTTTATTCACCCGATCGCAATGAAATTTTGGAAAGCTGTTTAATAAGCCTACACTCTCGCAAAGTAAAGGTGTATAGTATTTTATTTTAAAATAAAATATAAATATTACTTAAAGTTTTCTTTGAATATCTTTTTCTTCTGCGATTACTGCAATGCGTGACAGGTAATCTAGCTAAATTTAAAAATCAGTATTCATTATTTCATATGGGAACAGACACATTTTTTCCCCACAAATTATCGAGTTCTGACATAAAAATATTATATATAAACATTAGGCATGATTCAGACTAAAATCTATACTGCAGAGGTTTTACATTTAAAAAGTTGCAATGTTTTGGCCGGGAACCTATAATGATTAATTAATGTAGTTTTGTTTTTCTTATTTAAGCTATACAATATAAATATTTTAGGGCTGCGGCAATTAACGATTAATTTCTCGATTAATCATTGAAAATGTTAACGATTAAATTATTTTTAACGATTATTCGACCCATCACTTACAAAATTATTGGAAGTCAAAAAGTAAAAAAAAATTTTTTTTTAAATAGCGGCTGATAAATTATAAATTTCCTGACGATTACATGAACATTTTGGTTTTAAACTATTGACTGACGGGAATGTTCAAAATTTTGATAAAGTTTGCCTACCATGGTTCTAACACTTCGCCTACTTATCAAACCAAATGAAAAGCGTATTAAGCTAATGGCAGTAATATGGAGTCTGACTCAGAGACAGAAAATGACCACAACTCTTCTGATGAATTACTGCGTTACAAGATGGAGATGAAAGTTCCTGAATCCATTAACCCTCTACAATGGTGGAAATTTAATGAACACCGATATCCGATAATGCCATTCCTTGCCAAGAACCAGTTACCCCAGTTCCAAGTGAATGATTGTCCAGCTCGGCTGGTTATATTGTCAATTAGACCCACTCATCAATTGAACCAAATAATGTCAATACATTTGTCTTTTTGCGTAGTTGGTGAAAAGATGACATATAAAGTAATAAAGGAGACATTCCAGTGTTATTTAGATTTTCAACAAGAACGTTTAATAAGTGTTACTTATGACATCATACATTTTAATTTTTGGCTTTAATCTAAATTAGCGCTTAATTAATCGTTATTTTTCAAAAGTTAACGATTAAATTTTAATTAATCGTTAACAGCCCTAAAATATTTTTATTATTATTGTATTCGATCGCAATAAAATCCAGGTAACACATCAAATGTATTTTTTTTAAAAATAATAATAATATAATAATAATAATAATACAATTTAATTTTAAAAATGTATTTACAAAATATTTAATTATCATTTAATTTTAAATTTAAAAGCTTTAATTTTTTTATATATTGCCATTGGATTTTTCTTCTCATTATCCATTCCTTACATTAATAAATTTATTTTATTAAAACAAAATAATGCAACATTTTTATAATTTAAAGGTTTATAAGTAAATATTAAATATTTACTAGAAAATAAAGAAGTTTTCTATAATATTATACTTCATTTGTTAATTTTTATTCAATATATTTGAAACATTGCATTTGTTTCGATGCTATCATGTTTGGTTTTTTTAATTAGTTCTCTAATTGGAAACTTCCGCCTGTACATCCTATTTCGACAAAATATATGACAATGGAATTAAACGCAAAGACGAAATTTATATATATACTATATACTCGACAACTAATCTTAACTTATCACTGAGTTATTAAGAAACAGGTAATTATTTAATTTGAAATGGTTATATATATATGTTTATAGCTTCAGCCGTTTAAATTTAATTAAATTCGCCCCAATTCACCATTGATTTGATTGTATTGACAATGACGGCATGACGGGAAGCCGCCATTGTGTTAAAAAAAAGTTTAAGCTGAGTCGAACTTATTTAGGCTTATTATTCACTGCTTCTATTGTTTATTGCTCATAAGATTGTATGGCCGTATTTAAATATGCCCAAAACTAATACTAATTTTAATCTTACAGTTGTAATTGTAAGGATTGAAAAAAAATTTAATGGTCCAAGGCACAGGCCATGGCCGTGACTTTAAAAAAAAATAAATTATGATTCATTTTCAGCAGTCACTGAGTAGTAAGTGTCAACTAAATGTGTCAATAGTTTTAATTGCATTTTAAATTTTACCAATAAAAATAGTAATAGTCATTAACTTGTAGCATATTTTGCATTAAATTTTGAATAGCAGATTCAGATATTAAATAATCCAGTGATGTAGCGGGTGTAAATATTTGGCAAGGCCTGCCTAAAGCCTAAAACTATAGGCATAGGGAAAGTGTAACAAATACGAGTAATAGTAAATTAGCATGGATTACATAGCACACTAGGACATCTAAGATTTTAAATATTTCCTAAGCACATGGCCATGCTTTAGTGAATAGTTAATGTCCATTACATTTAAGTTGTCATTAGTATTATTAATGAAAATAATATGAAGTCCTGACAGTCTACAGGCAGAGTAGAAGATTTCAAGAAATTTAAATATTAAATTTGCATGGTGTGCAATATACCTTAAACTTGACTTATACTTATAGGACTTAAAATATGTCCAAAGCACATGGCTTGACACGGTCATGCTTTAGACACTTTAGTCAATAGTTTGCATCTGTTACGATTAGATTCTCAATAGCTTCAATAGTATTATAGTGATCATAATAATAATAATGGTCATTAATGCATAGCAAATGTAAATAGGCATTAATTTATTAATTTTGAAATAGAAAATATAGAATAAGCTAGTGTTGGAGTGGGCCTAAATATTTTGCAAGACCTATAGGTAGAGGGGTCTAGTCCGAGGCCTATTTAATTTGCATGATGTGCAATGCACCATAGGCCTATAAGATTTTCAAATATTTTCTAAAGTATTCCCAATAGACTACTAAAAATAGTTAAGTATTGGCTTTTGAGTTGACAGAGCGGATGAATAGTGGCCGAACATGTTTTAGCTATAATAGAACGCACTGTGTTCATAAGCCCATAATTATCTCAGTATTCATTTACAGTTGATAAATAGAAGACCACTAGATCGAATTAATATTGTAGTAAGGTATTGGTAGACTAAGATATACAAATATTAAAGTTTTTTTTTAATGTCCATAGCACTTCCTTTTACAAACAATTTGTAAATAGTGTGTTTGAAGATTTAGTTGATGGAAAATTGTATAGATCAAATCACTTTTTTAATAATGAAAATGTTTTTCGGCTAATTCTTTACCAAGATTCTTTAGAATATTCATGAGATCTTTAATAAATCTATAAGTCCTAATCACAGTCCAAGCATCCATTTTAATATAGTTAAGCTTTAAACTACTACATATTCTACAAGTTTATGGAAAGACCATTATTTTGCTGCTTTAAGTTTATTTAAGTTAGGACTGTTCCTGACCTCTATGACATGTTTTCAAAAAAAAATTGGTTTCAGGTAAAGATCACATGAAACAGGGAGAGTCTAGGTTAAACTAACTAACTGCACAATACAAGTCTTGGCAAATTATATGCTTTAACATTACCACTACCCATATGTAAGTATTAATACATTTTAAACAGTAATGCAAGTATTAGTCTAGAAAAAAGTTACGAGAATTTATCATTTGTCAACTTTAAAGTCAGTGTATGGCATATAAATATTTAAATGCAGAATATTTTTCATGTCTTTTAAAATTATTATACAAAATTAAGTATATGTTGTCTAATTATATTAAAAAACTGTTTAAAATTTTCTTAATTTTTAATAGATGTGGAGTTATGTTACACGTGTATAATTTCTGTAACAAAAGGAAAATGTTATTTGTAATCATTTAGTTAATTATTTTTACTTGAAATTTCAGGTTCTGTCTTTTACAATAACAAAGGGGGAGGTCTTTGATAACAGAATGACCATTGCATACAATAAAGAGATGGATAACCACTTTAAGCCCTGTCAAGAAAGGTATTAAATTTGGATTTTTTCAAATTGAATGGTTTGTTGATTTTAATTAATATTATAAATAAGTATCAGTCTTAACCAAATTTATCAGTTTATAAAACATGATAATATTTTTGGTTTCTAATGCCAGTTGAGATAT
>CALYLW010002717.1:0-33109 GCA_944989445.1 Ampullaceana balthica | reverse complement strand
TCGACCTCAATCTAATACATAATCGCCATACTTGTGCGTGTGTGTCCCCCATCGAAAGGCGTTCAAAAAGGCACTCGAAAGGCGCGCAAAAAAGGCGCGCAAAATTATAAATAAATTAAAAATGTTCGCCGTAAAAAATATTATTTGACGTCATTGTTTTAGCACAGAACGTCAATTACCGAAAAAACGCACGAACCTGAGACGTTAGCATTTGTGTACACACGAACACACATTTGTTTTGAGTTTAACATCGGCCACCAGCCTATGCGTGTGTGTGTGTCTCCGTTATAAATCATGATGTAAGTCACCACCAACCGGTTGATGTCGGTCTTCGGTTCTGGACCCACTGCCAAATGCATTGCTGCACCGCATTCAAGGTACAACACCGTTCTCCTACGCCTGTACCCATCGTCAATGTCACGTTCGCATTGCTTTACTATTTCTTCTTCAACTTCACACATTTACAAACAATCGCGTGTTGCCACGAGAAAATTATGCCTCGAAAAAGATCATTCGATGAAGCCGAAATTGTCGATAGAAAACTTCGCAGAAATGAACAAAACAGGAATCGAAGAAGAACAGAACAGAAACACACGAGGAGGCATTCCAGCGACGAGAAACGCGAAACCAACAAGATCGCATTCGAAGAGCAAGTGAAACCGACGACCAACGGTCCCGTAGACGGGAAGTAGCAGCCACTAATGAACGATGTCGGTCAGCAACACTCCGGGAAGTACCTGCACCTCATCTGAATGGAGCGACCGGAAGGGACGTCATGAATGACAACCTCCAGCAACATTTCTGTGGCAATTTACAATTGCTGTGCACATTCTGCGGTGCCAAACATTTTCCTAGCGAACATCCTACGGACAAATTATTTACCACGTGCTGCCAGAAAGGAAAAGTGACGCTAGATCCCATCCGCATATCACCTTCCTGAGGACGCTCATGACGGGGGAACACGAGCACTCCCAAAACTTCATGGAGAACATCAGGTCTATTAATAGCGCCTTAGCCTTTGCGTCAATGGGTGCTAAAATCGATCCTCCTCCTGGATACGGGCCCTACTAGTTTCGCATCTACGGACAGATTTACCACAGATCTGGGGCTCTGCATCCTGACAATGATGATCGTCGTCAATTTGCTCAGCAGTATATCCTTGATCCTGATGAAGCTTCGGAACAAAGGATGCAAATGCGACCTGAGTCTATATGCAACCGCGATCTCATGGCGCTCCTGAGCTCATTTATGACCGACAACAATCCATTTGCAGATGCATGCAAAATGCTGTGTGAAGTGGAACAACAATGTCTGGCGGAAGCAGCTTTACGGAATACACTACCTACAACTGTGTTACTGGCAATCATTTATGATAGAAACGGTGACCAAAGGCGTTACAATGCTGAACGGTCCAATGAAGTGGCTTTCGTTTTCCAAAATGCGGATGGAGAAACTCCTCTTGAACCGGACATCATAATACACTGCAAAACAATTTCACACACAAGTAAAACACAAAGAATCAGCATTCTCTACCCCAGCTTAGATCCCATGGTCTACCCTGTTTTATTCCCGTATGGGGATCAAAGCTGGACACCAGATATTAAACTTCAATATAATCCTATGAGTATAAGAAGCTTGCGTCGGCAATCACCCACGAATCCCAGAACAAGAGTCACTCAAATGCAGTATTACGGCTACCGATTTGCCATCAGAGACGAATTCAATCCTTTCCTGAGTGCTGGAAAACTCACCCTCCAATATTTTGTGGATAGCTACATCAAAACGGAGGGAAACAGACTCAATTTTGTGCGACAAAATCAGTCAATACTTAGGGTAGAAAAGTACACTGGCTTGATGGATTTCTTGCAAACTGAAGCGAGACAACAAGGCCTTATGCCAGGCCAGACACTAATACTTCTTTCATCCTTCCAGCTAAGCCCCAGGAACATGCTCCAAAATTATCAAGACGCCATGGCGATTGCTAGAAAGTATGGGAAACCTGACTTCATCATCACAATCACATGCAACCCAAAATGGCCTGAAATTGTCACCAATTTACCCCAAGGCCAATCAGTGGAATTTCATCCAGATTTGGTCACACACGTTTTCAAACTTAAACTGGATGCTCTTCTAGATGACATTGGAAAACATCACGTTCTTGGAAAACCAATAGCAAAAATACATGTCATTGAGTTCCAGAAACGTGGGCTTCCACATGCTCACATACTATTAATTTTAAGCAGCGAGGACAAGCCTAACGACGATGAACAAGTGGATAGAATGATTTCTGCAGAAATACCAGACAGTGCAACACAGCCTCGACTGCACGAAATAGTCACCAAACACATGATTCATGGACCCTGTGGGAAACACAACATGAAGTCTCCATGCATGGTTGATGGATCCTGTTCGAAGAATTTTCTGAAGCCGTTCTGTGAAGAAACAATCATTAATGTTGAGAGTTATCCCAAATATAGGCGACGGAACAATGATGTAACAGCAATCGTCAATAGCCGAGACATTGACAACTCATGGGTCGTTCCTTACAATCCGTACCTCAGCCTCAGGAGGGATAATTGCGAGTGGCCCAGGGTGGGCGTGTAGAGAAACCAGATTATATGTTGTATATGAAAGACGCCAGGAATATTGTAAATGAACATTCTCAAGGTCAGGTCTGACTCCACGCCAGTCTTATAGATGAAAGAATCAACATCAGCTTTACAATTTATGTCGGACAATCAAAAGGGTGAGAATTATGGGACTGGACATTAGGAGGGGAGAATTATGGGACTGGACATTAGGAGGGGAGAATTATGGGACAGGACATTAGGACGGGAGGATTATGGGACTGGACATTAGGAGGGGAGAATTATGGGACAGGACATTAGGAGGGGAGAATTATGGGACAGGACATTAGAAGGGGAGAATTATGGGACAGGACATAAGAAGGGGAGAACGACAGTCGCAGTAGATGGAGACCGGAGTGCAGCAGTGGGCAGAAGATTTTAGAACAAGTGAAGCATCCAGAATGGATGATAAATAAATAGAATAGTTATTTGAGTTTTGGACGTCTTTGCTGATGATGAGGTTGAGCAAGAACAAGTGAAACTAGTGAGACAAAGTGAAATACAAATGTAATATAATAAAATAATTTTAAATTGATAGATTCATAACTAAACATTATTTCGGGTCTGTAAAGAACTCTCTTATCTAAAGGATCTCGTGTGGTTACATTGATTGCGCATTAAAATTATATTTATATTTCCACTAAGCACCGCACTATAAAGCACCAATATCGACGTATTTAATATCTAATTAATTATTGTTGTTGTGAAAACTAATGTTAGAATATTAAGAATTTGAACTTATTTATTAAAAGAAATTATTAAAATATAATTTACAATTCTATGAGATTCCATTAATAACTCACGTTGCTATACGTTTTATTTGATTGTAATAAAGAAGATTAATTTACGATATAAAATTAGAAAATAAAATATATTTTTTATAATAGGTACAACATTAATATTAAGAAAACAAGTAAAATTTTAAATTTAATTTAATACGTATGCATTTCTAACAATTTTACAGTACAATCATTTACGACTGGTCTGTTAATGCAGAGAAAGCTAATCTGGTTTATTAAAGTGCATGCCACTTGGCTTCGGTTCCTCAATGAGGAACAAAATTTTAATGAATTATTATAGTTCTCTTATCACCGATATGCCTTTGATAGCATTTTAAAAGCAATTTCCCTTGGGAATTGCGTTTATAGATTCGAAATGTCTGGCCAGTATTCTCAAGCTTTCAACAGCATCTCCTCCTGAACCATACCAGAAAGGGGGTTCGGGTCTTTTGCAAATATGTTAAGGGGGTCTCAAGGATGTGCACGGGCCAAAAGAATTTCCGAAAAGATTTACTGGATTTCTCGGAAAATAAAAATTAAAAAACCCCAAAAATATCAGTATTTTGTCATTTCTCGCCATCCATAAAATCTATCGGTTCAAACAAACGCCAAACGACATCTAATAATATTTAGAACAATGTTGGAGGAGGAAGTTTTGAAAAATTTCTTTTCGCACGACTTCCGTAAATTTTAGCAGCAATTTGTAGATAGCAATTGTTTTGTTTATTTTAAAATTATTGATTTGAAATGACTTTTAATGTAATCTAGAATGATAGTAAATGGGGTTTTCCCGCTTTGTGAATGCTTAATGCTTATGTTAGATTATTGCGCGATGCGCATTAATATTGACACATTATTGGTGTGAAGTAGCGTGAGGGGATATGACGTCATATTGTGTTTACTTTTAGAACTACTTATATGAATCGACTTTTAATGTAATCTAGAATGATTACCCTTGAAATGCCTTGAATAAAATAGTCGGAAATTCTTTGCTAGAAATTGAGTTTAAATACTCATTCGAGTTTTTATTACTTGTTTTGTTCAATTTACTGGGTTTTAAAATAATAATTCCAGACATTACTCACAAATAGTAAATTCAAGATAAAAAGGAAAATTAAACTTGACTTGACTGTCCAACACTCTAATTAACACTCGACTGTCCTACACTCAATTTAACACTCTACTGTCCTACACTCTAATCATTACTTGACTGTCCTACACGCCAATAAACACCTGACTGTCCTACACACTAATAAACACTTGACTGTCCTAAAATCTAATCAACCATTGACTGTCCTACACTCGAATCAACACTCGACTATTCTTGACATAATATTATGATGTCCTTCTATGTGCTAAATGTTTGAGATAAATGACTTAATTCACTACCTGCCATGGTATTAAGACGTCATTCTATGTAGTAATTTGTTTTGTAAAATGGCATAATTCACTACCCCGAATTAAAACTTAATTTTATGTACTTATCAGTTAATTTAAATGTAATAGTTCACTACCCAGTATAAAGATGTCATTATATGTGCTATTCATTTGAGTTAAATGTCATAGTTCACTACCTAGTATAAAGATGTCATTATATGTGCTATTCATTTGAGTTAAATGTCATAGTTCACTACCTAGTATAAAGATGTCATTATATGTGCTATTCATTTGACTTAAATGTCATAGTTCACTACCCAGTATAAAGATGTCATTATAGGTGCTATTCATTTGAGTTAAATGTCATAGTTCACTACCCAGTATAAAGATGTCATTATATGTGCTATTCATTTGAGTTAAATGTCATAGTACACTACCTAGTATAAAGATGTCATTATATGTGCTATTCATTTGAGTTAAATGTCATAGTTCACTACCCAGTATAAAGGTGTCATTATATGTGCTATTCATTTGAGTTAAATGGCATAGTTCATTATTGGGAACTCTCAAACTATCCTTTTACTTTTCAGATACAGTTGAAATGTTACGATACATGTTAAAAATCAGCATGTAATTAACGTTGTAACATCAGTACCATAAAGTTTACTTTAAGATTTTCCTAAGTAAAACAGTCAAATAGATGTAGTAAAAATAAACTAAAATGTAACACACAAATACAGCATTCGACAATATTCATATTGCAAATACAATCAATGCATTGCATAAAATAGGTTTCTTCTGCATTTTTGTGCAACTATCAGCTGAGAAAAAAAAATAAAGATTTATAGAATAATTTCGTACGTCAGCTTCATTTGAATTTAATAGAGTTTATAATTTTACTTAAATGTAGATTTTTGTTTCAAGCATTGATCTTTTATTTGTAACATTTAATGTTTTCTGTCTCTTCTTCTATTATGTACTTTGGTAAGTTTAATGCTTTCTGTCTCTTCTTCTATTCTGTACTTTGGTAAGTTTAATGTTTTCTGTCTCTTCTTCTATTCTGTACTTTGGTAAGTTTAATGTTTCTGCCTCTTCTTCTATTCTGTACTTTGGTAAGTTTAATACTTTCTGCCTCTTTTTCTATTCTGTACTGTGGTAAGTTTAATGCTTTCTGTCTCTTCTTCTATTCTGTACTTTGGTAAGTTTAATGTTTTCTGCCTCTTCTTCTATTCTGTACTTTGGTAAGTTTAATGCTTTCTGCCTCTTCTTCTATTCTGTACTTTGGTAAGTTTAATGTTTTTCTGCCTCTTCTTCTATTCTGTACTTTGGTAAGTTTAATGCTTTCTGCCTCTTCTTCTATTCTGTACTTTGGAAAGTTTAATGTTTTCTGCCTCTACTTCTATTCTGTACTTTGTTAAGTTTAATGCTTACTGCCTCTTCTTCTATTCTGTACTTTGTTGTGTTCGTGTGCCCATATATCTATATAATGTATGTATCTCTGATGAATTATATATTTTTTATGCTTTAGTAGTTAATATATTTTGAAACTTTAATGTAAATACTTATGTTTATTTATGTATGCTGATAAAGGTATTAGCTAAAGTGTCCACTTATGTACTGTTCAATTAATAAGGTTTTAATATATTGTTTTAATTACACAATTTGTTGGTGTATTTTGTTTTTCCTCTTTACTTCAAGGACCGGTATTGATGTCTTAAACTTAATTTTTTGTGTAGCACTTATGTGGGGGAGATAAATGTGTAGCACTTATGTGTGGGAGATAATGTGTAGTACTCAGGTGAGGGAGATAAATGTGTAGCACTTATGTGTGGAGATAAATGTGTAGTACTTATGTGTGGGAGATAAATGTGTAGCACTTATGTGGGGTAGATAAATGTGTAGCACTTATGTGGGGGAGATAAATGTGTAGCACTCAGGTGGTAAATTAAATGTGTAGGTTTCACCCCGAGCTTTTTTATAACGGTCAAATTTGATCACTTTTTCAACATTTATAACTTATAACTTTATAACTTAATATTAAGTATGTATTTATTCATCTGGACAACAAAGCTTCTTTTAAAATTTTGCTTTTTATCTTAATTTAACTAATTTCAAGAATTTTCTTGAATTGTTATATTAAAACCCAATAAAATGAGAACAAAATGCCAATATGACTATAGACTTATTGGTGACAAGATCAAACCACTTACATGACTATAAACTTATTGGTGACAAGAATAAACTACCAATATGACTATAGACTTATTGGTGACAAGAGAATCTGAACAAATTCAATTAACCTTGTATTATTCACTAAGCAATCGAAGTCAAGAGGCGTGCAGTTGAATAAATTTGATTAGCTTTGTCTTCCTTTTTTTTTATTATTTTTTTTTATTTTTTTTTAAATAATAATTTCATTGTTTTAATAATTATAAAATACAGACATTAAAATCGTTATTTAACCTTAAAAAGTTAAATTCATTTACTAAATGTATGTTACACTCACTATAAAATGTACTTAATGCAAATTATTAATCAAATGTTTTATATCAATTTAAATTTTGAGTATCAAAGTCAATTTAATTAATTTTTTTCGACGTTCAAGTTACCAATTTTATGAAACGTTAGAAATAACAAAAACAACATGTAAAAGAGTTTTTAAAATTAACGTCAACCGATAAGTTTGAAATACATTGAATTTCATTGTATCTCTAAATGTTGAGGGATCGAAGTCAAGTGGCGTGCCACTTACATATTTTAAATTACATACATATTTTATATGAATTCACATATAAATAAAATAAAATACAAATATTTGATTATAACAAATAAAATGTACATTATATATTATTTCTTAAACATAAAAACCTTAACTATCTTCTGTTATGTTTAATATCATGTTTTGAATTGTATGTCTAAACATGTGTTCTAATGTTATGTTTGTGTAACTGTGGTTATGGAAAAATGCCTTAAGTCTGTGATGCCATATGTGTTTTCTGTACTGTGAAAGTATTTTTAAGCTTATAGTTTGTTGTTTCTTGTTTATAGAGTCTGGTATTATGTTTAGTGTTATTGCTTTGTCTATATCTACCTTGTGTATTGTGCCTGCTTGTATGAATTGTTGGAGTGTGTTTTTAGTTTGTAAAATTGTATTGCATGTGAGATATAAATGTTGTTCAGTCTCATCAGCTCCTGACCTACAGAGTGGACAGCCTATTCTTGCCCCTCTGTCTTTATACTTTCTTGATGAGACTGGTGTTGTATTGTATATTGTCTGTATGTTATTTCTTTTTCTTTATTTGGTATTTCTTTGATATGTGTATTTTTAAAAGTTTCCTCAGTGTTTGTAATTCCATAAACTTGTGTCCATTTAATTCTATTGTTTAGAGGTGTTGCTTGTCTTTTTATTAAATGTGTATATATTTCTTTGGTTGTTTTGTGTAATACTTCTTCATTACCTTTTATTGCTTTGATGCATGCTGTATGAAATTGTGATTGATTTCTACCCATGTAATGTGCAGTGCTGTTATCAATTGCTATTAAATGTCCTATTCTGATTCCTAAGTAATAATGTGTGAATGTATTTTCTGATCTTTTTTTAATGGCTTGTCCTATAAATTTTGTTCTGAGTGCTTGTATTTTTGTTTGTATGTCTTGCAAGTTTATTCCTCCATTTAGCTTAGATTGTATTAGTGTTTTATGTTTGATATTGTGTATTGTTCCTTGGAATATGTATTTAGTTATGTGTGAGTTAATTTCTTTTAAAATTATTGTTGGGGGTTCCCATATTGTTCCTGTATATATTGTTTTGGGGATGACATATGTGTTTATAATTGTGCTCCTTCCAAAAATTGTCTGTGCTGTGTATTTGTTTCTGTCAATAATTTTTTTAATTGATTGTTCAATATTCCTCCATATTTCATTGTTCGTCTGTGTTTGATTATTGGAATAAAAGATCCCATAAATTCTAAGACTCTCCTTCCTAATTATGCCTAAGGGGAAATCTAGTCTATCTTGCCACCTACCTATCCCCATAATTTCAGATTTGTTTACATTAATCTTGGACCCACTACCTTTTCCAAAATCTTGAAAAAATGAAATTATTTTGTGAATTGACCAATCATTTGTGGGGAAAAATACCGTGTCATCTGCATAAGCAATCACTTTAATATCTCTGGCTCCAGGGATCCCTATTCCTGTAATGTTTTTCTCCATTCTGATTTTCTCTAGAAGTGGCTCAAAGGATAGAATATATAGATAAGGGGATAAAGGACACCCTTGTCTAACTGATCTTTTAATTGCAATGTTTTTTGAAATTATATTATTTATTATCAGATTGCTGATAGGCGTTCTGTATAGAATTTTAACCCAATTACAAAAATACTCCCCTAATTTATTGTGTTGTAATATCTTGTGAAGGTATGCATGGTCTACCCTGTCAAAGGCTTTTTCCTGGTCTAGTGATAATATGCATGTTTGAATTTGTTTTTCACTTGTATATTGAATAATGTCTCTGATTAAATGATTGTGGTTGTTGATGTCCCTGCCTTTAATACTGCATTGTTGATTGACATGAATGAGAGTATTTAAATGTGGTTTTAGTTTATTGGCTAATGTTTTAATAAGAATTTTATAATCTGTGTTGAGTAATGATATGGGCCTGCAATTTTTAAGTTGTGTTTTGTCTGTGTCTTTCTTTGGTAGAAGTGTGATGTATGAAGTGTTCATTGAATTTGGTAGTTCCATGTTGTTGTAAGCTTCTTCTAAAGTTGCATGTAATATTGGGCCCAGTGTTGTAAAAAAGAAGTTGTCAAACTCTATTGTTAGTCCATCAGGTCCAGGTGTTTTGTTTTTATTCATGTTGTGTAGTGTCACTTTCGTGTCCTGTAGAGTAAATGGTTTGTTCATTTCCTTTGTTTGATCATCCTGCAGTGCTTTTGTAATTTTTGTGTACTGAACCTGTATATTTGCATCAGTTTGTTCAGTTGCAAAAAGTTGTGTATAGTAATTTTCAAAAGTTTCAACAATCTCTTTGTTGTCAGTTTGTGTTCATCCTTCTGTGTCTATTATTTGTCTTATCTGTCTGCTTTTTTGTATGTTTTGTTCTATTGTTAAGACCTGCTTAGTAGGTGCTTCTGTGTAGTTTGTGGGTAATCTACTTCTAACTTGGGCACCATTGTATTTATGCTGTTGAATTGTTTCTAATTCTTCCTCTAATTCTTGTATGGCATGATTTGTTGGGTCGTTGTAGTTTTCTATTGATATTAGTACTTTAAGTTCATCTTCTCGTTTTCGGATTTAACTGTGTAGCTGAGTTGCAATATTTTGTGTGATGTGTTTAATTGTAGATTTTAAAAGTTCCCAGTGTTGGCCTAAATTTGTAGTTGGTATTATGCTGTATTGTTGAATTATTTTTATTAATGATGTCTGTGTAGTGGTTGTTTTCTAAAAGTGCATTGTTAAATTTCCAATGAGGGGGATTTTTTAATGGTATTGATCTTTGCAGTATTGATTGTAATTTTTTATCCCTTTGTGATCTGTAAAGTTTAATGTTTCTTTAACATGTTTTGCTTCATTAATTGTGTCTGATTTTGGAATGTAAAATCGATCTAATCTTGACTGAGTATTGAAAATATTATTCTTAAATGTTGTTTCTTTTCCTTCTTTATGAAGTGTTCTGTATGCGTCTACTAATGTATATGTATTTGTTATGTATTGTAACACTTCTATCCCCGTTGTTGCTTCTACTATTTTTCCTTTCCTATTGGGGTTGGTTGTATCTAGAGGGCTTGTGATATAATTAAAATCTCCTCCAAAAATAATCTTTTCTCTCTTAAATAAATATTTCAAATTTTTAACTAGTGTATTGTAAAACAAAGGTTTATCTTTGTGTTTTGCTGGAGCGAATATGTTTACAAGTGTGTAATTATCTTTCTTGTCTGTAATATTAAGCGTGACCATTCTTCCTTCGTTATCCCTGTCTTTATGTGTTATTTCCCATCTATCAGATGTCTGTAATATTCCCACTCCTTTAAATCTACCAAAGCTAAAGTAACTGTTTTTCATTCCTAAGGCCTTAGTATACATATGGGCATCGTGTTCTGTGGTTATATTTGTCTCCTGTAAAAAGATAAAATCAATGTTGTGTTTTTTTACTAGGTTAATTATGTGATGCTCCTTTTTGTTACAAGTCTTCCTTACAAAATGTTTAAAAGTCACCCTGTATTGTATAATTGTTATAAATGCATACACATTAATATAAATATAAAAAGTTACTAGTTTTCTGAAATTTAAGTGAATGTGTTTTTTTAAAACTCAATTTTTTTTTCTAATTTTATAACGTAAATCATGCCTCTAAAATACAATCAAATGAAATCTTATAGCAACATTAGTTATTAATAGTATCTCATAGAATTGTACATATTTTAATAGTTATGTTTTGATACATAAGTTCCTATTCTTAATATCCAAAATTCGTTTATTCAAGTACCATAATTAATTTAATATTAAATACATCAATATTGGTGCTTTTTGGTGTGGGGCTTCCCGGAAATATAAATGTAATTTTAATGCACATTCAATATAATTACTTGAGATCTTTTAATAAAAAAAGTTATTTACAGACCCGACATAATGCATAGTTGTGAATCTATTAAATTAAAATTATATAACATTTGTATTATATCATGTAGAATTGGACTGCGATGAAGCTTTAAAATAAAATACTAAATTCACAAACAAATTGTGTAATGAAAACAATAAACTTAAGCTTTATTATTTTACTAATACAAATATATTAGTAAACATAAATTATAATGTTCCTACTGTCATCTTTACAATTAACATACTGTACTAACATAGGAAGGAAACATTATTTTTTAAATTATTAAGACATAATATATAAAGAAAATAGTTACGTAAAGATAACAAAAAATAAATGACAACAACAAACCAACAATGACACAGATTATAAGAAAAAGGAGGAAGTCTTAAAAGTGAGAGTGATAACCACAACGGGAAAAACATTCTACAATTAGGTAAAATTGTGAATAAGATATATTCCATATGGAGACAAATTACTAATTCGTTTTGTAAATCTATTTTCCATGTTGTATTAGAGTTGATGGAATGACCAGTTCCTGATATACTTCATAAATGATGGAATGACCAGTTCCTGATATACTTCATAACTGATGTGATGACCAGTTCCTGGGATACTTCACAGTTGATGGAATGACCAGTTCCTGAGATACTTCATAACTGATGTGATGACCAGTTCCTGGGATACTTCACAGTTGATGGAATGACCAGTTCCTGAAATACTTCACAGTTGATGTGATGCCCAGTTCCTGCATTAAGAAAGTTCAACTCTTTTCTCAAGTAAGAAATGCGTTTTGTTTACATTTTAATAAAATTATACAATACTTCATATTACGATGCCTGATAGCATGGTCAATTTCTACTTAAAGTTACAATCTATATAAATATAAATGGATTGATTTTTTTTTCATTTTAAATTTTTGTTGATAATATAAAATTGGTTTATGAACAAGTTGAGACAAGTACATGACATTATACATCCTTAATGAAACAATACATGTCCTTTATTTTTAATCCACGTGTACGATATATTTCTTTTTTTTTAATATCGTTTTGTAACGTAATACTCGAAGAAATATATCTAATTTTAAAGTATAAAATCATAAAATTATACCGAGTCGTCAAGAAATAAATAAAATTATATGTTAAATCTTATTGACCTAAGTCGAGCTTTATAAAGCAAAAGCAATTAATAATTCTTTGGTCATGTACCATACTTTAATTTAATAAAATTGTAGTTAAGTTGACCGCCACCGCCTGCTATAAATACCAATTACATGTCCGTATTCGCTCCATTCAAGTCAAACAATTGCATACCCACAGTTTTGTCGCTAATCTTATTATATAAAAAACTTTAAATATTTGTACGATTTGAATAATTCAAAACATCATCTAAAATAATTGTCGTATCTATAGTGGTAAATTTTCTAGTTAAGTCGAAATTCATTAAACTATTCAAATGTCTGTCTAAAATAAAAAAATAAAATAAGCAAATTTCCACACAAAAAAAACTTGTCATGTTCATGTTCAGTTATGAATCCCATAAGAAAAAAAAGGATCTGTACCAAGTAATGTTGATGATGTCTTAAAATGAACAAGTTAAGGCATAATCCATATCTTGTTTAACAATATCTTGAAAATAAATAATTTAGATCAGTGGTAGGGTAATTTTTTGTCTGAGAGAGTCATAAACACGTCATATTTTGAAAAGTAATTCCGCGAGAGCCATAAATTATTTTTAAAACTAATAATTCAAGTAAATGTGTGCATTTTTTGTAACTTCAACACTAGAGGCACAACAATTATGTATCTGAATTGTTTTAAATATCATTGTTATGCTGTTTTTTTTTAATTATCCAATTAATATAAAGATCAAATGAGTCTGCATAAATGTGTTTTTTATTAAATAAACGAACATTTGTCTGAGAACCAGATGTTGACCTCAATAGAGCAATATCTGGCTCGCGAGCCATGTTTTCCAGACCCCTGCTTTAGAGACTAGTTGAGTATATTCCCACGATAGTAAATAAAGTAATGGGGGTGAGACTGCAATCAGGCTTTTAAAAAGGTAAATGCATAAAATAAAAACAGGGTATTAGTAGGCCTGACAGGACGTAACACAACAGCGAACGTTTCGGCAAAGAGCCTTCTTCAACGGACAAATAGTACACAAATGAAACGAATAAAACTAAATAATAGAAAAAAAAACACTTAGCTGCGGTGAAATCCAAGTAGTCCAGTAGAGATAAAGCAAGGAGAGAAAAGTATGTGTTCGCACTGACAAGCTGATTGATTGGCCACACCCACCCTTTCCTTTCCTATTTAAGCTCTTACTTTCAAGAATGACTCTATACGTGATCGACTGAAAGTCTTCACTGCTCGGCATTTAACCTATTGAAGTATGACTCTATACGTGATCTTAACAAATATTCTGTATCATTTTCTTTGAAAATATTTATTGTTTAGAATTTAAAACTTCATTCCTGTATATTTAAAATTATTGAATTGTTTTTATCTTAATAATAAACCTATCACAATACCTCTGTGACCTTCTCTATTCTATCACAATAACTCAGCGACCTTCTCTATTCTATCACAATACCTCAGCGACCTTCTCTATTCTATCACAATACCTCAATTACCCACTCTAATTTTTACACTGTCTCAACTTCTTCAAGTATCTAAACATGTCTTAACTCTCCTAGTCCGCTCTATTCTTTCTCTTCTCTCTCTACCGAATAACTCCCCACCCACACAAACACTATATATATATATATATATATATATATATATATATATATATATATATATATATATATATATATATATATATAATATATTCCCTCAATTTCTTTATATATTTTGTAAGAACATATATTATTTTTTTAATGGACCCAGTAATATATTTGGGCTCTTTTGTTCAAATATTTTTAAAAGTAATCTAAGACGAGAGACAGCAAAAAGTGTATATGTTGTCGAGGGATTAGCAGTATGATAGGGTTGAATGATATTTTAATTTAAAGAAAACAATTAAAAACTATCAGACAATTTAATTGAAAAAAAAGTGAAAAATTTGATTAAATACTCAGTAGCTATACATCTTAAAAGTTAACACACTTTGTACCAAACCTTTAAAAATAATAATACATATGCATTTTTTTTTCAAAGTTTAAAACTACATATTGAGCTTTAGTTATCATCTCAAATTTCAATTTCATAATAATTTATGTATCTGATTACAAACACGATTAAATTAGAATGTATTAGAAATAAAATTACTTGCTATTTAAAAAACTGAACGTTTTTTACTGTTCCTTATAAAAAAATTATAACATATATTGTATAGCTTCATTCGACTTATCAACATACATTAATTGCAATGTATGTCACTTCCGTTCCGTCCAGTCTGTGACGCTACTAATTTTAGAAAGAAGCACACCAAATTACTGCACCAAAAATAACTCTTTTCGAAAATGCAGCATAACAATGTTCAATACGAAAATACATGAATAAAATAAAAATAAATGAAATAAACGAAAGGTCTGTATTACATTATTTTTAACTAGGGGTTTTAGGGCACCCACGGTGCCCACTTGGGCAGTAGGGCGCCTGCGGCTCCCACTTTTTTGGTTAAAAAGCCCAAGTTAATTATCCTTGTTTGATAAATACGAAATATTAAATTTCCTGAAATCTACACACAGTATTTTATAATTATAAATCCTCAAATCCTCTTTTTACATCGCTCTCTTTTCCAAAATTAAAATATAAGCTAAAACTATGACGTCATATAATATATTTTTTTTAGAATCTTTTAGAATTTTTAGAATTTTGCACACCTCCTGATGCGCGCCTTGTATATATACTTAAATATAGGTTCAAAAATGACGTCTTAGCGCTACGGATCCTTCAACCTGTGACTTTGGCTATTATATTGTTTATTTGTAATGTAAAATATTAGTTTTCCAATTGTAATTCCAATCATCCTTGCACCAAATCGCACCGGTACACGTTTAGTTTATATGATGCTGTACTTGAAAAAATTTAGTAGGCAAGATTAATGAGAAGTTTGAAATAATATGACATTTTTAAATCCAAATTTTATGAACAATTATATGAGACATGATTATGTTTTTTAGTATTAATTTAATTATAATTTTTATATGAAACTGAAATCTTTTAAGAGAAATATTTAATTGTATTGAATTATAGATTTATAAAATTCTTGTTATTTAAAAATACGGACACAATGAAATGAAGTTATTCACTGTTAAATATGCGTATGTGTATTTGTTTGAAAGATTACCAGTAATTACTGACTGATGAGTCATATTTTTAAAATGGCACGCCACTTGATTTCGATCCTTATATTTAGGGATACCATATCAATGAATTTCAAATATTCTACTACCACGTCATATTCTGATTTCAATAAATTGATGTCTTGTCCCTAGTTCATGTTATTTTACGATTGTATAAATTTAATATTAGCATATAACTATAAAATATCTTTATATTTTAGTTCATAAAACAAGTAACGTGCGAGTAGAAAAAAACAACTAATCTGTGTGGCTCACATTACTAAATTCTTATTTCTGATTTTATTATTAGTAAAGCAATATAATTAGTTCGATTTATTTGGTCATACATAATTAAGGGCCTATCAATTATTTCTGGATGATTTTGAATGAAAATGTAATTTCGAATTATGTTTATTTTCTTAAATATTACCTTAAAAAGATATTTAAAAAATAAAAGAATATATCTACTGATCTGGTGTTTCTTTCTTTATCATTAATTACTCTCTGTGGGTTAACCATTAAGTGCTTGTATTGTTTCAATAATGTTGTATATATTGTCATAGTTTTAACTTGTTTATAAACACATCAAATGTGTGCAGCAATTGTTTAAGAAAAATAAATAACTCCTTCTATATTTGTGTAGTCATTAACTTTAAATTAAAAGTTACCGTCCTATAAAAACTAGTAATATAAAGTATTTTATTATTTTTATTTTATTGTAAATAAAACATCTTTCGTGCTTGATCAAAATTGTAACATTCCTGACAAAGTTTTAACACGAATAGAATGAATTATATAATATTTGCCATTCAAGTATGAAGGGGGAAATTTTGTTGTCTTCTGTCTGACTATAAATAATGACACAGTCAACGGGTTGATATCCATATAAAAACGTCTTCATTTCCCATACTAAGCTAAATTACTGGATCTTTGAAAAAGTAGTGTTAGGTAACAGTGTAAGGTAACAATGTAAGGTAACAGTGTAAGGTAACAGTGTAAGGTAACAGTGTAAGGTAACAGTGTAAGGTAACAGTGTAAGGTAACAGTGTAAGGTAACAGTGTAAGTTAACAGTGTAAGGTAACAGTGTAAGGTAACAGTGTAAGGTAACAGTGTAAGGTAACAGTGTAAGGTAACAGTGAAAGGTAACAGTGTTAGATAACAGTGTAAGGTAACAGTGTCAGGTAACAGTGTAATGTAACAGTGTAAGGTAACAGTGTAAGGTAACAGTGTAAGGTAACAGTGTAAGTTAACAGTGTAAGGTAACAGTGTAGGGTAGCAGTGTAAGTTAACAGTGTAAGTTAACAGTGTAGGGTAGCAGTGTAAGGTAACAGTGTAAGGTAACAGTGCAAGGTAACAGTTTAAGGTTACAGTGTAAGGTAACAGTGTAAGGTAACAGTGTAAGGTAACAGTGTAAGGTAACAGTTTAAGGTTACAGTGTAAGGTTAAAGTGTAAGGTAACAGTGTAAGGTAACAGTGTAAGGTAACAGTGTAAGTTAACAGTGTAAGGTAACAGTGTAAGGTAACAGTGTAAGTTAACAGTGTAAGGAAACAGTGTAAGGTAACAGTGTAAGGTAAGGGTGTAAGGTAACAGTGTACGGTAACTGTGCAACAGGTAAAAACAATTTTCATTAAATATAATTAGGGAAATATAACCTAACTTATCTGGAGATTTCTTTCTTTGTTGATATTCATTGTTTATTGAGGTCGTGTCTCTTGTGTAGATATTAAGTGTTTATTTAGGTCGTGTCTCTTGTGTAGATATTCATTGTTTATTGAGGTCGTATCTCTTGTGTAGATATTCAGTGTTTATTGAGGTCGTGTCTATTGTGTAGATATTCAGTGTTTATTGAGGTCGTAACTCTTGTGTAGATATTCAGTGTTTATTGAGGTCTCTGTCTCTTGTGTAGATATTCAGTGTTTATTGAGGTCGTATCTCTTGTGTAGATATTCAGTGTTTATTGAGGTCGTGTCTCTTGTGTAGATATTAAGTGTTTATTGAGGTCGTATCTCTTGTGTTGATATTCAGTGTTTATTTAGGTCGTATCTCTTGTGTATATATTCAGTGTTTATTGAGGTCGTAACTCTTGTGTAGATATTCAGTGTTTATTGAGGTCTCTGTCTCTTGTGTAGATATTCAGTGTTTATTGAGGTCGTATCTCTTGTGTAGATATTCAGTGTTTATTGAGGTCGTGTCTCTTGTGTAGATATTCAGTGTTTATTGAGGTCGTATCTCTTGTGTTGATATTCAGTGTTTATTTAGGTCGTATCTCTTGTGTAGATATTCAGTGTTTATTGAGGTCGTGTCTCTTGTGTAGATATTCAGTGTTTATTGAGGTCGTATCTCTTGTGTAGATATTCAGTGTTTATTGAGGTCGTGTCTCTTGTGTAGATATTCAGTGTTTATTGAGGTCGTATCTCTTGTGTAGATATTCAGTGTTTATTGAGGTCGTATCTCTTGTGTAGATATTCAGTGTTTATTGAGGTCGTATCTCTTGTGTAGATATTCAGTGTTTATTGAGGTCGTATCTCTTGTGTAGATATTCAGTGTTTATTGAGGTCGTATCTCTTGTGTAGATATTCAGTGTTTATTGAGGTCGTATCTCTTGTGTAGATATTCAGTGTTTATTGAGGTCGTATCTCTTGTGTAGATATTCAGTGTTTATTGAGGTCGTATCTCTTGTGTAGATATTCAGTGTTTATTGAGGTCGTATCTCTTGTGTAGATATTCAGTGTTTATTGAGGTCGTATCTCTTGTGTAGATATTCAGTGTTTATTGAGGTCGTATCTCTTGTGTAGATATTCAGTGTTTATTTAGGTCGTATCTCTTGTGTAGATATTCAGTGTTTATTGAGGTCGTATCTCTTGTGTAGATATTCAGTGTTTATTGAGGTCGTATCTCTTGTGTAGATATTCAGTGTTTATTGAGGTCGTATCTCTTGTGTTGATATTCAGTGTTTATTGAGGCTGTGCCTATTGTATAGATTTTTTTAAAATATAAGATGTCCGAGCACCGCTTTACAACATTTGTTTTGTTATATATTCCTTGATTAGGTTGAATTAAGTACGGTACTTTCCAAATATTTGCACACAGTAAGTTTAAATATTGAATTTAGAGAGAACATACATAACTTCTTTTATACACATACACAAATATTACGTACGTTTAAAAAAATTCAATTTTGAAATGTACACTACAACCATATTTTTTAAAAATAACATGATACGTTTCGTTTAATTATTTAAAAACAAATTATTTTAAACAATGTGTTACTGAGTAAATTGGTGGATTTTTACGAAACTTAACGAGAAAGACTTGAAGGCCTGTCACAAAATATTATAGGGATTTGAATTCCTAATTCCATTCCTTCGTGGACAGGGGCCTCAAATCTTTTTTTCTTATGTGTTTAATATTTTATCCCGATATTGAATATACGCGATCTTAATAAATACTGACACATTTCTCAATCATAATCAAATATTTTGAACTTTTCATTTCACCTTTTTACGTGTACATTAATGTAATTATATATTAGATATTTACACTCAATTATCACTGCCGCCTAACGCTGAGGGAAATCACTCTGCTTTTTTTAAATTTTGCGTTCTAAGCAGTGCTGATTGACTCAAATAGTTATTTTTTGGTGCAGTAATTTGGTGCGCTGCTTTCTAAAATTAGTTTAAAAATTGTGTGGTGACGTCTAACGCTGAGGGAAATCACTCTGCTTTTTTAAATTGTGCGTTGTAAGCAATGCTGATTGACTCAAATAGTTATTTTTTGGTGCAGTAATTTAATGCAATGCTTTCAAAAATTATTTTAAAAATCGTGTGGTGATTAGCAATGTAAAAATTATTATATAAACTGATTTGTTTGTTTTCAAGAATATTCCGTGTTTATCATACAAGTATAAGTTACTTGGGCTTTTGACCAAAAAAAAAGTGGGCGCCTTAGGCGCCATACAACCTCAATTTAAAATTACTTTGTGTACATTTAAGCTAGTTTAATATTACGTAGCTATCATACAAGGACACGTTTGTTGGGCTTTTGAAAAAAAGTGGGCGCCGTAGGCGCCCTAAATTAAAAGGGCGCCGCAGTAAAACCTATATTATATACATACTTTGTTAACATCTTAGGAATATTTCGTATTTATCATACAAGGATAATTTACTTGGGCTTTTAACATAAAAAATAAAATTAAGAAAAAAAACTATTATAAAATACTTTGTGTACATTTAAGAAATTTTAATATAACGTATCTATCATACAAGGACAAGTTAGTTGGGCTTTTGAAAAAGGTGGGCGCCGCAGGCGCCCATAAAAAAGAAGGGCGCCGCAGGCGCCACGGCACCGCAGCACAAACTAGTATTTGATATAATTCATACGTACGCATTTATATTATATCAATACTGTATATGTTTATAACTATAATCGGAGTTCCGAAATGTGAGGCCATCCATCAATGTCAACAAGTATAACTAAAAGTAGTTTAGTTAACACACTGACGATACATAGTAATGTCACTGTTTGGATTCAAAGCTATGATCCTAAACCCACGTAACTGTTGCTAAAACAATATTGTTATTGTCTAATTATTTTATAACTATCTAGAATAAGCTGAAGTGTTTTAGGATACAAGTTTTCTATAACCACAGGCTACTCGTGATTACGCAAACTGGCAACTAGTTGACCACAGGCTAGTCGTGATTACACAAACTGTCAACTAGCCGACCACAGGCTACTCGTGATTACACAAACTGCCAACTAACTGACCACAGGCTACCAGTGCTTACACAAACTGCCAACTAACTAACCACAGGCTACTCGTGCTTACACACTGTCAACTAGCCGACCACAGGCTACTCCTGATTACACAAACTGTCAACTAGCTGACAACAGGCTACTCGTCCATACACAAACTGTCAACTAGCCGACCACAGGCTACTCGTGATTACACAAACTGCCAACTAACTGACCACAGGCTACCAGTGCTTACACAAACTGCCAACTAACTGACCTCAGGCTAGTCGTTCTTACACAAACTGCCAACTAACTGACCACAGGCTAATCATGCTTACACAAACTATCAACTAGCTGACCACAGGCAACTCGTGTTTACACAAACTGCAAACTAGCTGACCACAGGCTACTCGCGCTTACACAAACAGAAAAACACCATTAAAAAGACTGACTTCTCAATACATGTTTTTGTAGGGACTGACTGATATATAACGCCAGTTACAATCACACTCTGGCTTTAGTTAGAAGAATTAAAATTGTTTGATATAGATGACGCTTTCTGTCAGATTCATTTAATTGTTCGAAAATTGATGCTATATATCTTTGTGAATTTTGTAACAATGAACGTTTTAAGTATATATTTGTTTTGCCTTGAAAAGTTTCTGCAAGTAAAGCATGTTTATAAAATATAACTACTTTGTAAGATGATGAAAAAGTTAAACATTTTAAACACGATTAAACACGTGCCTAAAATATAATCTAAAAACAGGTATACACTTATTGAAATGGGTCTAACATTTAGAGAAGAAAAAGACATTCATGTATACATATGTTTAAATCATTTATACTAATTATATAGACGTATATTGTTATATATACGTATTATTTGTATTGAAATTATCTATAATTTAATAGTCAAAGTCACTCTCTGGCTCACTTGCTAGATGTCGAACGCTGAGGAACGATGTACAACAGTCTATAGCAGTTAAAAAATGACATGGTAATTTTCACTGTAAATAAATATTATATGACATCATTGTTTGATCTTATATTTAATACAAGGTGTGCATCAAAAGGTGTACCCATTAATTACAAATTAAAGACGCCCTGTAAAAAGTATTATTCTACGTATAATTATTTTATTGCATGTATATATTTATATATATTTATATATAATTATGTTCTTTTAAAACGATACTTTTACTTTCGAATGCTTGTAAAATTTCATGGATGTATTTTCTTTGAATGCTAGCAAAAGCAGACTGGATAAATTATTACTATACTAGCCATATACAGGCGACTTCTACGATAGTTAAGCAAATAGAGACAGTCGGCTGTTCAATCGAAATTTGTTTTCTCAATTTACCATTATTGAAATAATTTTACACATATAATCATTTGTAATTACAATAACGTTTATGTGTTATCACATGTGTATATATGTATACAATGATTATTATTTATAACTATAAAAAAGAAGAAACGATCATGTTTTCATTACAGGACAGTGTGATATGGGGCGGTATTACGTTTGAGTTTGTGCGATTGGAATAAAATGTAGCGTTAGGGACATGTAGATAAATTGCTTACATCGTGTCAATCCCTTAGTCCGTGCAAAAAACCAGAACACATCTAAACTTGACATCATATATTGGGGCACCAAAGTCACAAATCACAACCTACCGCTTACACACCACGTGGCACGTGAGCGCCTGCGCGAAGGACTAACAAGAGACATCTTAGTTTCTGCATTTAAATATTAATGAATCTATAAGAATACTTTGTTAAGTGTAATATATAATATCTCTTATTGTTAATTAGACAGCTCCTGATTGTAGCTGTCTCAAGAAGCAGAAGGATTTCTAAAGGAACTGTTGTTCAAACTGGAAGTCGCTATTTTACTTGAAATTCGGGAAACAATTTTAGAAAGGAAGTCTCTCATTGTGTTTGTTAAAAGACAGCATTCTTAATTTGATCCTATGAAGACAAAGGAAAGGACAAGTCCGTGGTAAAAAAGAGTATGAACAATCTTCAATGCTATCAACAAAAGAAGAAAAAAGGCGTCAGTTTGATAAAGGGACATCACCAAAACAGTATTCTCCCCGAGACAAAAGTTTCAAGGTTAAGGTATTTCTGGTAATCATTGACAAACTTTCTTGAGCCCTAGAACATTGGTTAGGCCCATATAAAGACATCTATGAGAAATTTGGCTTTCTTACAAACCTATCTGAGCTCAGCAATTTCGCCATCCGATGGGCAGCAGTCAAGATAATAGAAGAATATTCAAGTGATTTAGAAGACTGCTTACTTTCAGAATTAGTCCAATTTTCAAAACTCGTAAAAAAATTTATTGTACAGGCTCAGGGTAAGGAAAAGGAAGTACCCCAATGCCAAACTCAAAACACGTTCACAGAGCTAAGCATGTTGCTGCTTTGATTTTGAATGAGCTAAATTTCACACAGCTCTTTACAAATGTACACATCGCACTTCTCATCTTTCTCTCAATGATGACATCAAACTGCAACTGAGAGCCATCCTTTTCAAAGTTGAAAAGAATATAAAATGAGTTAGAATTTGGATGGGACAGAAAAGACAGAATATGCTCTCTCTAATGAGCATTGAAAAGGAACTTACTTGTAAGCTTTCTTAATTTTACCGACTTGATTGATAACTTCACCATGAGAAAAATTCGCAAACGAAAGTTGCAGGTTCAAATAATAATAATACACATTTTTAAATATTTTTTTTTATTTCAACTAGAGAAAACAATTCGTTACCCCATAAAAAGAAAAAAGTTTTAAAAAAAAATTAAATACGGAATAACGTGTAATAGAAATAGTATTCTTTATGGGGGAGCGTTCGTAACAACGAAGCAGCGTAAGTCAGGATGGGACCGTCGTAACCTGTATATAAACATGCATATCATGCCTTTAATAAATATATATATAACAAAATATTAAATCAAAGACATTGAATTCATCATTTTTGTCTAGAAAAAACATCAACAAAGAAAACCCAACCGACTTTCAGTCGCGTTGTTTTGATTTCTTCGTGCTGTAGTTTGTGCCAGTTCTTTCTCCACTTTCTTTGCACCCTCCATGAGCAAGTCTGCGGCGTATGCTACGCCGCTGGGCGTCTAGTCTCATAATAATTATAAATCCTCAAATCCTATTTTTATATCGTTCCTTTTTCAAAAATTAAAATATAAGCTAAAACAATGACGTCGCATAATATTTTTATACAAATCGATCGCAGCGCCACCTAACAACACTTACATCCATACAGACAACATAATTAACATAAGTAACTTATCGGTGTTTGATAAATACGAAATATTAAACTTGCTGAAATGTACACAAAGTATTTCATAATAATTATAAATCCTCAAATCCTATTTTTTGCATCGTTCCCTTTTCAATAATTAAAATATTAGCTAAAACAATGACGTCATATAATATTTTATACCAAATCGATTGCAGCGTCACCTAACAGCATTTATAAATTTCGCAGCGCCACCTAAGAGCATTATAATTACATACATACATACAGACAACGAGAATTATGTATATTGATATATCCACTACGAAATAGATCGAAATAAACATGTGTTTTGAACTTGACATCTTACATTAAATTGGTCCTGGGACCCTTAATGTGGTTTTTTTGTTGTTGCTTACATGAGCCAAATAAAAATTAATTTATTCTTTAGCTACCGAGTAAATGAATCGATATTAACCAAACTTTGTATATAAAAACTTGATAGCACATATCAAAATAACAAAGGGCAGTGCACTTCTAATGTCCAATTGTTCAAGGCTGTTGGCCCCAAATGTCTTGTTTCGTATATATTTTAGATATTATTTGCCATTCTATTTTTAACGTACTGGAGAAATATATCCATGATGAAACTAAATTAAAATGAACAGCATTTAGAAATTTACAACTTACATCGAATGGGCCAGGGGCCCAAATGTCTTTTTTTTTGGTATACTGTAAGATATTATTTCCCACTTAGTTTTTAACGATTTTGAGAAAAATATCCATGAAGAAACTGAATTTAAATGAACAGGTTTTTAAAATGTACATCTTGAACCAAATGGGCCCGGAGGCCCCTTAATGTATTTTTTTCTTATATTATCTAAATAAAATATAATTTAATTGTTAGATAATGAGAAAATAACTGGATTTTGAGCAAACGTGGTATATAAAAACTTAAGAGCCTATATTAAATTACTATAGGGCACTGAACTCCTAATGTCCATTTCCTCGGGGCTGTGGGCCCTAAATGTTATTTTACTAAACTTTTAGCATATTGTATTCCCCATTCAAGGTTACACGATATTGAGCAATACAGATAAATATTTTTATATATTTGCAATGAAAATGAACAGATTTTCGAACGTCATATGTTAAACTGATGGGCCCGGTGACCCTTCAAGTAATTTCTTTTTTTTATCTATGTATGTATTCCTTTTTACTGAGATCGTTGCAATGCACGACGGTTCTGCTAGTATTCATATACAATGAAAATACAAAATATACTTTAAATATACAATCAATTTAATAGAATTAAATTTGACGTGAATTTATATTGTATTCCTTCAGTGGCGCACCACAAAGCACCGAGTGTGAAGAATTTTTAATAAAACATTGTGTTAAGAAAACTGAGCATCTTTACATATGAAAATCTTTACTTAAAACAAAATTAATGGAAACGGTATTTAAGTTCTATTACACATAATATTAATCACTTGAGAATTAGAAATGTTATAATGTATGTAAATTAGAATTAATTCATGTAAAAATAAAATCCAAACAAATTGTTGATTTTTAAATTATAAATATTTAAAGATATGAAAACTATTAAATTTATTTAACTAGTCTGATTAATATGTATGGGTTATGTTTGTGTAGACGAAACAACTGGTAGCTGAGTCAAATATATAGAACGAACTCTGTTTTATCCAAGTGGCACCCCACTTGACTTCGATCCCTTAAATTAGGGATACAATTTCTAAAAACTTCTAACATTCACATACCCCGTGTATACACTGAGACTGTTGAGAACACGCTCGTGTTGATAGTTCAGGCTATTTATAGATCTTAGTTTATTTACAAAACTCGTCCATTCACAGTAAAAACACAAAGTCAATATGCACTATATTGACTTGGTGTTTTCTCACATAACTACATGATTTCTGCTAATTTTAGGATTCTCTAATTTTAATGAACTATTTATTATGGTTGCTGCTACGAGACAATGTTGATATGATCTTATAAAATTTGTTACTGCACCTATCTAGATATTGTTTTCAATTTTTTCTGTCATTTATAATTTATTAATACAGTCGGACTCTAAGTCGAACTCAAAGGGACCCGAAAAAAATCGACTTATGGAGTTTTCGAGTTAGAGAAAATGGCGTAATAGGCGCAGATAAACTAAGGACGATGTTGATATTGAGAATGGGTGGCGGGGTGTGGGGACAGACACACCAGCGAGAAGGTTTGACATGAAGGAGAGACGGTGTCTGATGTTTCATATAAAAGGAAGCCGATTTAGCTTTGCAATACCGACATCACTGAGATAGCCCCTCGCCCACACTTGACTCCCTCCAAAGTGGGGTGAGGGGAGTAAGAATTTTTCCATTTACCCAAACGCCTTGGAAAATTCGACTTATGGAGGTGGGAAGCCAAAATAACAGTTTTATACGCTTCTACAGAAAACCTTATTTAAATCCTGGAAAAGCCGGGTACTTACCCCTAGTTTAAATAGAATTACATTAATTTAGCAAGTAATTTAAATTTTAACAAAGGGGTTAAGTGTGTACACACACAAAAAATACTGTACATAAAAATGAAAACGACTATATTTTTGTTTAAACTTGTTTTTGTGTTAATATAGATAATGGAAAAATAATAATTAATATTAATTAAGTATTACCTTTGACAATTTAATTGAATTGTGATACATTTTTAAAGTTTTTAACCAAATGCAATGTCGTTAATTCAACGCAACAAAACTTTTTAGCCCCATCACAGCACAGTCCCGTAAACAGTGAATTTTATTTATTTTGGACTCAATGAGTTTAGTGAAGTTTTTGTAGCTGTAATGGTGGTTAGATGTTTTCAAATAATTCTAAGATGCACTTTATTTAACAATTTATCAAAGATCACTAAAGGAATGTTTTAAAATATCTGCACAACGGACCAAAGTAACATACAGTGAAGTTTTTATTTTGACGCTCTCTTTAAAAATGGTTTGTAAGCAATCTCAGGCGCCATCTAGTATTTATTGTAAGTTAACATTGCATATAATTAATAACAAGTAACAATCTCAGGCGCCATCTAGTATTTATTGTAAGCTAATATTGCATATAATTAATAACAAGTAACCCCGTAGACTTGGGTACCGTGATATGTATCAGTGTACATAATAAGTAAATAAATTGTACAACTTTTGTAGAAACAGAAACCGATTGATTTACTGGGATTAATATACAGAGTCGGAGATGTTCTAATATGGGACAAAGTTTGCCCATCTACCATGTAGAAGGATGATCAAACATTTTAAAAAATAGATTCGGCTAAATTAAGCAATTAATAATGACACGTTTTGTGCCACATCAAGTGTACTTTTTTTGTTCTTCCATCGTATTCCAGTAAAATAGGAAATCACAACATATTGATGGACCTTGGTTGTTAGGTGAGTTCGTTTGTGGCTGATAAAACAATATTGTTTCCAACAATATACAAAGTAATAAGGAGTTGAAATGTCACATTAGGTTTCTTTAACAAGAATTAAAGACCGTGTTGTTTATATAACTGTACAGACGTCCAGGGAACTTCTTTTATAAGTGAGATTCAGATCTGGATTGATGTCATTATATAAAAGAAAGTATCCTACAGTGTTGGCTGTGGTAGGTGTGGGGAATAGTGGTTAGAAATAAGCCATCAATCTATAAAAAAAACCAATATATTAACAACTTTCTAGTCACTCAAACCTTGTAACAAAATATGAATTCCAGTTGAGACCTTTAAGGAAATACCCAAGATAGAATAACTCCCAGCGTCAAAGATAAGTTACCTCACTAGAGTTGAGGCCTTTGACCACGTGCCATACGTCAGTGACACGGGGCAGTTATGCGTTCACCGATTTAGAAAATACCACGTGTTTCCGTCCACTCTGCTCAGTTCAGTGCTCCCCTGTCCGAGGAAGCTTAACGGATTTCACCCTTGGACTTACTCAGAGGAGTTTACCAAGAGGCTGTACAGATTGGAGTTCAACGTCTACACATCAGGGGTGTCTTATCTTCTTATCTTATCTATACAGACGCTCCTTCTATGCAGAAGATAGTTGCGTCCACAGACCATGACAGATGATCTGTTGGCAAGTGATGCAGCAATCACAGGCCACGGCTTTGTGGGTTCCACGCATTACCCAGCCGCCTAACTACATGTAGTGTTAGGTACCCATTCGGAGCGGGGTGACTCAGGGACGCCCTAGGCCCCGGAACAAGCCCTTGCCTTCACACGGATTCGAACCCGTGACCATCGGTACGACAGTCCAGTGCGCTGCCACTCGACCACCGCGTGGTGTCACCTGACACATACACAAGCAGGCAGACGTACTGCGTGCTTCATGCTTTGGGGCAAACAATATAGACATCACTGTTAAATTTCAGTATGCTATGAATTTAGACGTTAGTTTATTTGACAAGCGATTAGAATAAGTAAGCGATTTAATATAGTCCATATCTTTAAAATGTACACGTGTACGTTATCTATACACGTTAATAATTATAAATGCTTTTTTTTTGTTAAGGTTTGTCATTTGATGATATATTCCTCAAAGGACCACAAAATATTTTAGTACTTGAAAAATTATTTTCTTTAGTATACATGTATAACTTTTTTAAAGGAATTGATAACAATGTTCGATTGTTTAGTCATGCAGCCTTGACATTATCATATGTTACCTTGACATTACTTTACCAACTTGTTCCACGGGTGATCCAATAAGTTGAACTCATTTATTTACAATAGAAAAATGTAAAATATAGAAGAAAGTAATTCTTATTCAAATTAAAATGTAAAGTTTCATGTACACAGACCTAAATTTGTTTCTCTAAGGAGATAAAGGTAACATTACTTACTCTTCAGTTTTTATTTATTTATTTATATATTTTATTGTACATTATGCCTCTTAGACGCTAATCAATTTGATAGGAAATGATATTGACAGTAACTATTCATCCCTAATTATGGAGTGGTTTTTAAGGGAGTTATTGATCTTTGAACGACAATTTGTTATTGAGAAAACTGATCGCCTCCCACATTTCATGTCTGTTTAGTCTGTTATATGAATGACAACAAAATATTTCACAAAATACATTTTTATTGTTTCTTGATTAATGCAGATTTAATATTTTATATTAAATTGTTAGTGTTTTAGTACAATTTTGAACAATAAAGATATTTAAAACCGTAGCCTTTTTGTAAATATGGCTTTAATAATAGTGAGAAATTGTTAGACAGTGAACAATTTATAACATCGTTGTACTTAAAAATAGAGAGGAAACAGTACACATGTTCATTTTATAACATCTATTATAATAGCATTGAAAGTAGAGAATGTAGACATTTTAAAACATCAGAGGAAAGTTTGTTGTCTTCGGTCTGACTATAAATAATGACATAGCCAACGGGTTAAATTGATTTACAAAAGTGTTCAGTTCCAATACATAATATAAACTAAATTATTTGATCATTGAAACAGTATCAAGTAACAAGTTAATAAATTACTTGTCAAGTAGGTTATTTATAGAAGTAAATTCCAACCTACAAAGGTATTTTCTTTCTGTCAGTATTTATTAGGGTCTTGTCTCTTTGTTTTAGACATTTGTAATAATGAATAGTACAGGCGAGCAGACTTGCAACACTTGTATGATTGTATTTTCTTTCATTAGTTCTAATTGCATAGATTCCAAAATATTGAACATAGTGTAGATGAAATATAGGGTTTGGAGAGAAAAAATAATTGCTTTTTATACACATAACAAACAATTATAGATTTTAAAAATTAACAATTGTTCAATTGTTTAATTGTACTCTAGTGGAATATTTCGTTAAGGAGATATATATAAAAACAACAACATTAAAACAGAGATAAAATAAATAGTTTCCAAAAAGGTTTTTAAATCACATTGCAAATAATTCTTTCAGTATGTATAAGAAGTTGTTTACAAGCCTTGTGGTTAATTTCATTTTTTTTCTCCATGGTTCGTTTCTATTTTGTTTTAAGTAACATTTTAACAAGCGGGCCATTATTTTATATCTCTCTATGAATTATTTCACATCAATGACGTACCACAAAGCACCGAGTCTGTTGTATTTAATATGACATTGTGTTTAGAAAAATTAGCAAGTTAAATATGAACATTTTAATTGAAAACACAACTAATTGAAAAGGAATTAAAAATCAATAATGCATATTATTAATAACGTTTGTATTATACATATTTCATGGTTGGTAAATAAAAATTATTGCATAGAAAAATAAAATAAAAATAAATTGTAGATTTTTAAAATCATAATTATTTTTAAAAATATGAAAACTCTAAAATGTATTTATTTAGTCGAGTTAATATGAATGTGTACTTGATGAACAGAAGAACATTACTAGAATCATGTAGGTAAAAGAGAATAACTTCTATTTATCCAAGTGGCAAGCCACCTAACTTCGATCCCTAGAATTATGGAAACAATGTAAATAAATTGCTAGCATATTTGGTTAGAAATAAGTGGTTAGAAATAAGGAATAAAACTATAATATCAAAAAAATATCAACTTTCCTGTCCCTCCAGCCTCTTAACAAAACATAAATTCAAGTAGAGAACTTTAGGGAAGTAACCCAACAAATAAATAGTCCTTGTGTTAAAGGGACGCTACCGCACTAGAGTTGGTGCCCTTGACAAGTGACGGACGTCCAAGACAAGGGAGAGTTATGCGCTCACCCATTTATAAAATACCACGTGTTTCCGTCCACTTTACTCAGTTCAGAGCTCCCCTGTCCGAGGAAGCTTAACGGCTTTCACACGTGGACTTACTCAGATGCGCTTACCAAGAGGCTGTACAGATTGGAGGTCAACGTCTACACATCAGAGGCGTCACGTGACACACACACATATTTATATATATATATATATATATATATATATATATATATGTATATATATATAGTTTCTTTGACAAGCAATGGCAATGAGTAAGCGATTTATATAAGTCATAGAGATGGACATGGGAAAACTTAGCTCAAGAATTGTGGCAGAAAGAGTTCCGTCAGGCTAGGGCTAATCACTGGTGAGGAATAAATTAGTTGTCCTGCGGATCTGAAAAAAAAATATGTTAAATTGTATCTCCATTCATCACCGCACCAAAATGTACCGGTACAGGCTTTTTTTAATATGTCTTTGTAATTGAGAAACATTAGCTGGCAAGATTAATAAGATGATGGCTATAGTCTGGATTTTTTAACTTAAATTTTAATTTTGTGAGACATGTTTTTTTTAATATTCATTGCTTAAAATATGTTTTAAGTTTGGAAGCTAAAATAATAATAGAACTATAAATTGTATTACGATATCGATTTAAACAAGTATTATTTATGAAAAGATATGAAAACTATAAAGCTAAATTATTAACTGTTATTTATGTGCATGTCTAATCGTTTTACAAGTTTCCACATTAGTCAATGGCAAACGGTAGTATATGTAGTGGCACGCCACTTTACTTCGATCCCTATATTGAGAGATACCATATCTATGAATTGCAATATTTCTCTTACCCCGAATAACTTCGATTCCAATTAAAACAATGTCATTTCCCTAGTTCATGTTATTTTAAGATTTTATATAGTTCATTTAAAAAGGAACATGAGCGTAGAAATAATATTCCCTTAATTTACATTTACTGTGTTGCTTAGATAACTACATACCTATTTCTGATCAAATTATTAGTAAACAAAACTGTATGTAGATAGATTGATTTGAAAATTACGTAACTAAAGACAGATTAATTATTTATTGAATATTAGGTCTAGTTATTTGGTTCAGTAATACAGAATAATGTTATGTAAAATATTGGGTCTAGTTATTTGGTTTAGTACTAAATAATAGTGTTATGTAAAATATTGGGACTAGTTATTTGGTTTAATACTAAAGAATGGTGTTGTGTAAAAAATGGGGACTAGTTATTTGGTTTAGTACTACAAAATAATGTTATGTAAAATATTGGGTCTAGTTATTGTCTTTTAATATAGTTATCGCATTAAATAATTTCCTTCTCTATTTCAAAATTCAGTATTTATTCAGGTATTTTTTTTATTAGACAAGTCTTTACAATAGTAAATGTAAGAGGACAATTTTGCTATACATAAATTAATAAATAATTGATTATTTATATAGCGCTATACACCAATAAGAAACTGGGCTGACAGAGCTTAACATAAGAATAATAACAATAATAATACATTGATAATTTAGGTATCGCTGTATCCCAGTAAGGAACTGTTCACACGGCGCTTTACATACAAATAATAACATGCATATTATTGTTGGGAGAAAATTATCTAATGACTCAACAAAAAGTGGAGTGGGGACGGACTTAGAGAACAAGACATCGGTTTAGATTTGGGAATGACCCTTTTGACCTCATTTTCTGTAACAGGCGATCAAAGCTTGAACTAAAAGTAAAAGAAGGGGATAAATTAATTTGTAGTAACACCGTTTTGTCAATCTCAGCAAGAATTTGAGCATTTTTTTGGTAAAAATTTCAAAATATATCTGGTTGCTGATGCAAGGGACATACAGAGGGAAGAACCATATCTTTGCCAATCACTTTGAGGTTATTACATATATTTAATAGCTTCCTACTAGTGTTATATGTCATTATTTTATTTTTATTGTACAAGATCTTTGCTCGATGTACAATTTTAGCAACACGTCGCTTGGTGGTAAAATAAGTTTCCTTGTGAAATACCAGTCTCGACTTCAATCCCGTCTTTTGGGCTAAACACCGATCTTCCTAGCTCCTCCAAGTTCACCCCCTTATTTATGGATACGAGGGAGCTGACAGTGTTGATCTGACATTGTGGCGGGTGACAGGGGCATGTCTGTCCAGCACTATTCAGCTTATCCAAAGTTGGGCAGAGGTCAGGGGTCACGGCCGCACTCAGATCGTGTCTTAAGGTGTCACGATTCATGCCACGCGTACTGCAAAGGTCACGGAATTTTGTGGGAGGAGGGGGGGGGGCAATAGTCATCAGTTCACAAATAACACTAAATTGTTCCGAGGACAGCTCTTCTGTTGAGGTTGTGGATTTTACAAGGCAATCGTCAGGCCTGTGATGTAACCTTCAATAATGTGTTCTCGATTGTTTGTAGGTTTATCAATTATTTGATAACATCCAAAAGTTTCAACACTTTTTTCTGATCGAAGGGATTTTGATGTTGATCATAATGAACGTTCATATCACCTACTATAATGAACGTTCATATCACCTACTATAATGAACGTTCATATCACCTACTATAATGAACGTTCATATCACCTACTATAATGAACGTTCAAATCACCTACTATAATGAACGTTCATATCACCTACTATAATGAACGTTCAAATCACCTACTATAAT
>CALYLW010002716.1:0-33132 GCA_944989445.1 Ampullaceana balthica | reverse complement strand
AATTGTTTAAATCGAACTAATTTTATGCTGGTGGTAGGTGAATACTTGCAAATTATTCAAATGTTTTTCCCTTATTAAAGGGATCGAAGTCAAGTAGCATGCACTTAGATAAACAGATTATACTACTGTTGTGTAGAGGTGTCGATTCTTTTTTTCATCAATTACGCGTGGCAACACATGACAGTAAGTGTATTAAATTTATAGTTTTCTTATTTTTAAATAAATAGGATCATGACAGAGTATTTTTTCTTCGAAATAAATAGTTCGATAAATAAAATTTCGTTACTTGCAATACAAAGTGTAATCAATACAAATTAATAATACTATATAGAATAGACCTGAATATTGCAATTAAATCGTATTTTAAAGAAATTGATATTACGATCTTCTCATTAATCTTGCAGCTTAAGTTGAGTCGATTACAACCTCATATTCAGTATTTCGATAGCGGTGCCTTTTAGTGCGGCTTTTATGGACAATAAAATGTGATGCACGTCATATTTTACGATAGAAAGCATTTTAATTTGTAAATTTTTCACAATATGTGAAAATTGAGTTCAAACTTGGAACAATGAATTCATTAACATTTACATATGCTCAGGTATTGTTTCTAGTGTATTATAGAAAGTAGAGGCTAAAACGTAATAACAATCAAACAACTGTATCAATCTAAAATATAACTTTAACAATCATACAACTCTAGCAGACAGACAACACCAACAACAGACAGAAAACCTTTACATACATACAATACTACACTCAGACATCTATTTTATTTATGACACACAAAGAGTCATACAAATCTAACAGACAACCCTAAAAATCATACATATCTTACATACTGACTGACAACATTAACAATCGGTCAACTCTTATAAACTGACGAACAACAATATCATTAGAAAACGTAACAGACAGACGACTCTTACCTACACACAACTCTCACAAAATTACAGACAATGACAATCATACAACTCATGCAGACAGAAAATCATGACAGACAACGCAACCTTAACTATTGGTTTATGTCATGAAACCGAGAATTGATCAGAATGGTAAAAATGACTTAGGACAATGTATACGCTTAAATAATCGATTATTTCATTTCAGATAGAAATCGGCTGAATCCAGGAGAAAGGTCTATTGAGTGAGCAGACAGACATAAACCATTTTACACGCTTTTATTTTAGTCACAATGTTTGTATGTTGTATCCTTCCTTCAAATCTTGTAACGTAAAATTAAACCACTTCTGATAGTCCTAGAGATCTCAAAATTTTACCACATATAGATCTTGGATGACAATGCATTGTATCAAAATTTCAGATCGATCGAATGTACCGTAATTAAATTAATCAATTTTTAGCTTATCTCTATTTATCACTATTTAGAATGTATAGTCGTCAGCTAGAGTTGACCTCCACGCCTAGCTGGTTTCACTCCAGCCCTGGTTTACCGAATTCCCGTGTTTACATCAAGGGCGGGGGAGATCAGCGCGTTTCAGTCTGTAAATATTTGTAAATAAAAGCGTGTCCTTTTTAAAAAAAAGATTTTTTACATTTTACTTATTTAAAATTTAAAAAATAATATTTGTTCTTTCTTTTTTACCATAATTTTTTTTTCAGATCATGCCACTTATCGCCAACTTTTATTTTCATAATGTTAATCCTTTATCAAATTTCAATTTCCGGAGCATATCACTCACATTATCTTACAAGTTTACTTTATAAACTGTATGACTGTATTCTTTTTGTCTCTGACGCTGTTTAAATGTAACATCAACAAGTTGAAAGTCAAACAAACAATTGTAGTAAAACATTCCCGTTATATGTCCTAACTCAGTTTGTGGCACCCATGTAGTAAAACATCCCCGTTATATGTCCTAACTCAGTTTGTGGCACCCATGTAGTAAAAAATTCCCGTTATATGTCCTAACTCAGTTTGTGGCACCCATGTAGTAAAACATCCCCGTTATATGTGCTAACTCAGTTTGTGGCACCCATGTAGTAAAACATCCCCGTTATATGTGCTAACTCAGTTTGTGACACCCATGTAGTAAAACATCCCCGTTATATGTGCTAACTCAGTTTGTGGCACCCATGTAGTAAAACATCCCCGTTATATGTGCTAACTCAGTTTGTGACACCCATGTAGTAAAACATCCCCGTTATATGTCCTAACTCAGTTTGTGGCACCCATGTAGTAAAACATCCCCGTTATATGTGCTAACTCAGTTTGTGACACCCATGTAGTAAAACATCCCCGTTATATGTCCTAACCCAGTCTGTGGCACCCATGTAGTAAAACATCCCGTTATATGTCCAAACTCAGTTTGTGGCACCCATGTAATAAAACATCCATGTTATATGTCCTAACTCAGTTTGTGGCACCCATGTAGTAAAACATCCCGTTATATGTCCAAACTCAGTTTGTGGCACCCATGTAATAAAACATCCATGTTATATGTCCTAACTCAGTTTGTGGCACCCATGTAGTAAAACATCCCCGTTATATGTCCTAACTCAGTTTGCGGCACCCATGTAGTAAAACATCCCCGTTATATGTCCTAACTCAGTTTGTGGCACCCATGTAGTAAAACATCCCCGTTATATGTCTTAACTCAGTTTGTGGCACCCATGACATTATTGAGTTAACAAACACAAGGAATCATTTTTATTTGCACTTACATGTTTTCTTTTATAATATAACATACTTTATGAAAGTTGATATATATTATGTTATAACAGTTTTTACGATCTTTTACTTATATCTGAAATTTCGTCCTGGTAAAAAATACTCTAAAATAAACATATACATATAAACACTCAACACACTGAAGCACAAACACACACTCACACTACCTAACTGAAAAAGTACTCACCTAACTGAAACAGTACACATCTAACTGAAACAGTACTCACCTAACTGAAACATTTCTAACCTAACTGAAACAATACTCAGCTAACTGAAACAGTACTCACCTAACTGAAACAGTACTAACCTAACTGAAACAGTACTCACCTAACTGAAACAGTACTCACCTAACTGAAACAGTACTGACCTAACTGAAACAGTACTCACCTAACTGAAACAGTACTCACCTAACTGAGACATTATTCACCTAACTGAGACAGTACTCACCCAACTGAAACAGTACTCACCTAACTGAAACAGTACTCGCTGAACTGAAACAGTGCTGACCTAACTGAAACAGTACTGACCTAACTGAAACAGTACTCACCTAACTGAGAAGGTACTCGCCTAACTGAAACAGTACTCACCTAACTGAAAAAGTACTCACCTAACTGAAACAGTACTGACTTAACTAAAACAGTACTGACCTAACTGAAACAGTAATGACCTAACTGAAACAGTACTCACCTAACTGAGACAGTACTCGCCTAACTGAAACAGTACTCACCTAACCGAAACAGTACTGCTCTAACTGAAACAGTACTCACCTAACTGAAACAGCACTGCCTTAACTGAAACAGTACTCACCTAACTGAAACAGTACTTACCTAACTGAAACAGTACTCACCTAACCGAAACAGTACTGCTCTAACTGAAACAGTACTCACCTAACTGAAACAGTACTCGTCTAACTGAAACAGTACTGACCTAACTGAAATATTACTCAATTAACTGAAACAGTACTCACCTAACTGAAACAGTACTCGTCTAACTGAAACAGTACTGACCTAACTGAAATATTACTCACTTAAGTGAAACAGTACTCACCTAACTGAAACAGTACTAATCTAACTGAAACAGTAATCACCTAACTGAAACAGTACTCATCTAACTGAAACAGTAATCACCTAACTGAAATAATACTCACCTAACTGAAACAGCACTGACCTTAGTGAAATATTACTCACCTAACTGAAACAGTACTGACCTAAATGAAATATTACTCACCTAACTGAAACAGTACTTACATAACTGAAGTATTACTCACCTTCCTGAAAAAGTACTCATGTCACTGAACATATAAAATATGTAAAAAAATAAAGGTAAATTTCACAGATTTTTTGTGTTGTTAAATAATAGAAATATATTTTTTTTAAGCTAGCGATGCACTACAAAGCACCTTTGCTGTTGTATTTAATATTTATATATATATTTAATGAAACTTACTTTTGACGATTAATGATAAGAACCTTTTTTCTTTAGAATATGTTACTAAATTATATATAAATTATAAATTCTATGACTCTAAATATTAATGACCTCTGTTACTTATTGTGTGTATCAACGTAATATTAGAAAATGTATAGAAACATGAAATTCGAAACACAAATAGATTTTAAAATTGCATTTATTTCGAATTTAAAACAATCTATAAAAATGTTATATGCACTTTAACATTTGTACACTGTTACCTTAATGATTAAGTAGTGAATGTTTCCTCCGTTTTTTTTTCTTTGAATAGAAAACAAGTTAATTTAAGTGCTCCGACACTTATTTTCCATCCCTAAAAATAGGGATACAATGTCATTGAATTGCTAAGATTCTCCTACCCCAGAGAAAGCGTTAATCTAATTTCAGCACTGTAATTTCACTGTTTTATGCAATAATTCTTAAACTTAATTGCCTTATAGTCGACATGTATTGCATAATAAACTATTCTTCGTTGTCTACAAGATTGGATACTTCATATGTTATATAAAATGGTATTACGTCAGCGTGAAAGGACATTACTAAGCAATGTTTTGTTTGAATAGCTTTGTTGGCAGTATAGAACAGGGCGAATATAAGATGTTAAAATATGTTAGAAACAAGGATAGATTTTTGTTTGCTTCTATCTTTACGATATGTAAACATCTGATTAAGGTTTTGGCCTCTACAAAGACGTTGCACATAAGTTCAGAGGTCAAGCACGTTCACGGTGTACTTAATAACAATAGACGATTGCGTATAGAGAACTTCTCGCCTACCTGTGTGCAGACGGGTCTTGCGACTTTCAGTGTCTTCGGCCTGTCCGAGAGTTGATCGAAATAACATTAATGTTTTCATTAAAATAGACAAACAAACATTTTATTAACTCAAAGAGGGATGAGATGGAAAATTATTAAATATGGTTTTGTGAACCTTATTTTTCGAACTGTAAAAAATGTTGGTATTGATAAAAGACGAATATGACCTTTAGGTCAAACCATTGTTAGTGTTTCAGCTTTACCATATAATTAGCAAAATGATTGTTTTTAAATATAAACTCAATTGTGTTATCAGTTATATTACGCACCAAACTTGTTTGTTTTTATTTATAATTTATTTCTTGGTAAATGAATAACTTTTGATTAATAAAATGATGGGGCATTTTCAAATGATAAAAAACAGAATATATGTTGGTATTTATAAATTAGATTTAAGCCTATTTATAATTTTTTACATAAATGAAACATAATACTTAATTCAAACAATTAATAAAACTCAAAATTTGAAATAAAACTCAATATTATAAAAATGTTTCCAGACTTAATTTCGCTCTATAGCCGAATCGTCTGAGCTGTTAGTTATCACATTGTCTTGTTTACAAGTACGTTTAGTTTCTATGTCACAGAGATGATGTCATTGACAACACGGTTTAGTTAAACGGCTCAAAGGACGTATTCTGTCATTGTTAGCTAGAGAAAGTTCATACATTCCCAAATTTGTTCAATCTCACAAGTAACATGTTTGTTGCTCCGTGTGTTTTGTATTGAGAAACTAAGGAAGTGTATTGTGAGGTTACAACTGTATCGTAACTCGCCCTTAACGTTTTGCTCTTATAGATTGGCCGGACTATTTAACAGGTGCATTTTCCAGAATGTGAGAAACAGGTCAGAGTGACTGACATTGCTTGACAAATAAAATGTTAAATATTTATTCCTTTATATTTCATCTGTTCAAATGATGTCAAGTTTTCAGTTGACTTCAGTAGCAATCAATTTATGTATCAAGATATGATCTCAATAGAGGTAATGGATCAAATGTTATAGAGAGACGAATCACATTGAACTTACACACATTAAATCCGACTATAGAATAGAACAACAATAAATTACAATTTAAACATTATTCATTACTTTCAAGTTTAATCTGTTTTATCTAGATTCGATACCAATGTGTCTGTCTTGTCTAAACCGATATTTGTAACTGAGGCCTAATCATTCGATACTTATGTGTCTGTCTTGTCTAAACTGATATGTGTAACTGGAGCCTAATCATTCCATACTTATGTGTCTGTCTTGTCTTAACTGATATTTTTAATTGGGGCTAATACTCTTAGTTCTTTAGCCTAGTGGCAAGAATGTTCTTTATATTAAACATATGTATGCGTTAAGCGTGATGCTTTAGCACAAGAAGTAGGTTTTAAAATTTAGCAAAATTCATGAAGTTATATGAAATCGTTTATATCCCTTATTTTTCCTATCTAATCTCAGAAATATAGATTTCATATTGTTTATATTCGTAACATCTCTATCACTGACTGCTTCTTGAGGTGTTTCAAACATGTAACTCTTGATAAATTAAATATCCAATGGTTTATTGCATGAACGTGTAATATTATTAGCCAACTTTTATTTGAGGCGTCAATCAAGGTCACATAACTCCAAAGTTTTATCTGTGCTTTAATTTGCCGCCCCTTATTAGACACATAAACAAGATGGACCTACTTCAACTCTCAATTAGATTATAGATAGAATTAGAAAATATATTTACGAAAGAGAAACAATTAGAAATGTTCATGATAAAATTGTTTGAAGGAAAAGTGTGAGAGAAGAGTAAAGAGTTGTAATTCAATTGTTTGAAGGGAGAGTTCGAGAGAAGAGTAAAGAGTTTTAATAACATAATTGTTTGAAGGGAAAGTTCGAGAGAAGAGTAAAGAAGTGTAGTAACATCATTGTTTGAAGGGAAAGTTTGAGAGTAGAGTAAAGAGTTGTAATAACATAATTGTCAATCACATGAATCATTGAATCGTTGGACGTTTATTAAAGTTTTCCGCTATGCAGTCAAGATCAGCTCATATGTAGCTGAGTTAATAGCATGAGTCAAAGGATCTTAATACTCTAGAAGATTATGTAACATATGTGTTCACATAAATAGACAACAAAATAAAGGAACTGATCACTTCAAAACATGACACAGTATCTAAGTATTATAAAAGTTATAATATGTTTATAGTCACATCAATCCTTGTTATTAACATCTTTCTAATAAAACAAATGACGTAAGTCTGTATTTGTGAAAGATGGATCAGCCGAGATTTTGAGAAACATATTTTTTTTTATATTAGACAGTTTATTGAGGAGTTAAAAAAATAGATTTCATGGGTAACAATAATATTATCACTCGGTATTTAGTTTTTGATGCAACAAAGTACAATGCTAAGTTATTGAATGTTCCTTTTGCAAGTAACTAATTTTATGAAACATTTAAAATCGAAGGAAGTGAGCCATTGACAAGAAATTGTTTACATCGAACTCAGTTTATACTGGTGGTAGAAGAATCCTAACAATTTATTTAAATGTTATCCCTTATTAAAGAGATTGAAATTAAGTGGCGTGCCACTTAAATAAACATAAATCGAAAGGCTCTTGGATTTATACCATATTTTTCATCAATTACGCAAAGGAATATGGGGCGATAAAGAGTATTAAATTTATAGTATTCTAAATTTGAAATAACTAGCATTCTAAAAATGTATTCTTTCTTTCGATTTTAATGTTACTATAAATCATATTTAGTTACATGCAATACAAAGTGTAAGCAAAAAAAAAGTAATAATATGCCGCATAAAAGTTAAGATTACAATTCAACCTAAATTAAATAAAATAATATGATCTTCTCATCAATCTTGCCGCCAAATTAAATTGTCTCTATTACAACATCATTATTAAACAGTTCAATAATGGTGCTTTTTAGTGCGGCGTTCATGAAAAATACGTACGCCAGATAAGACAATAGAATGTCTTTTCATTTGCACACTTCCCTTATAAGTTTATATATAGGAGTTTAAACTTTAGCCATGGATTTCATTTGCATTTAAATATACCGGGCGAGTATTTTCCAATGTTTAAAATAATTTATTGTAAAAACTACACTGACAATAAGATACAAAATACACAAACAAATTGTGCAATGAACACATTAAATTTGAGTTTTATTATTACACTAACACAACAGTAAACGTATCGACTAGATGCCTTCATTAGCCGAAACGTTTACTGTCGTGTAAGTTTAATCATAAACCTCAAATTTATTGTTTTTATTACACAATTTGTTTGTGTATTTTTGTATTTTATTTAAAAGCTTTATCGCAGTCTTATTCAGTAAACGTCAAGTGTCCTTGTAGTCTGGAAGGATTTTTAGCTTCGCGGAATATAGAAATCTAATTGTCTAAATACTTTATTCTCTCTTTAATGCTATCAAAACCTTTTGTAAAAAGTTATTCCCCCCCTCCCCCACATGCAACTGTGGCCATCACCGTAGACATGGATCGCTGCAGCGCCCACCACTGTACTAAGTCATGAAGGAAAAATAGACACGTAGATTTTTCATTTATAAACAGGTATTTATATATATATATATATATATATATAATATATATATATATATATATGGGAACAGCCGGATACGATTTTTTGCTATTTCCCGGATCCGGTTAGTTTAGCGATATTATTTGCCGGATCCGGATATCTAACACATTTAAGTGTAAAAGCTAAGAGGGCGTACTTTAACTTTATATTAAGTATTTAATACTATTTTTAAATCCTTTATATTAACTCGTGGTGTCTGCGGCGGACCTTGCTTGCTTGCTTGTCGCCAAAACTTTTGATCGATTTTTAACCCACTTGCTCGCAAGATAGCGAGCTGAAATTTTGCAGGCAGTTTCGTACCGATGATAAAAACAATGTATCGAAAATTTCAGATCGATCGCATGTACCGTAATTAAATTATTGATTTTTTAGATTATTTTATTTATTCCTATGTATCATGCTATTTTTTGAGATAGAGCGTCGCGGTGCGTATTATATTGAACAACCTTTCTGTCGCGCAATAAGGTGCGTATTTTATTGACAGCTCTTTTTATAAACATATTCCTGATCGGTGCGTATTATATTAAACATGTTTTACGACACAACTTCAATTTTGTATTTCTGGATGGTCTGGCGCTGCGTATTATAATGAACATTCTTTTAGTTACTTCTCGTACATAAAGGATTTATAGTCAAAAACTTGGTTTTTTTACGGGTTTTCTTATTAAATCCTTTATATTAACTCGTGGTGTCTGCGGCCGACCTTGCTTGCTTGCTTGCTTGTCGCCAAAACTTTTGATCGATTTTTAACCCACTTGCTCGCAAGATAGCGAGCTGAAATTTTGCAGGCAGTTTCGTACCGATGATAAAAACAATGTATCAAAATTTCAGATCGATCGCATGTACCGTAATTAAATTATTGATTTTTTAGATTATTTTATTTATTCCTATGTATCATGCTATTTTTTGAGATAGAGCGTCGCGGTGCGTATTATATTGAACAACCTTTCTGTCGCGCAATAAGGTGCGTATTTTATTGACAGCTCTTTTTATAAACATATTCCTGATCGGTGCGTATTATATTAAACATGTTTTACGACACAACTTCAATTTTGTATTTCTGGATGGTCTGGCGCTGCGTATTATAATGAACATTCTTTTAGTTACTTCTCGTACATAAAGGATTTATAGTCAAAAACTTGGTTTTTTTACGGGTTTTTCTTATTAAATCCTTTATATTAACTCGTGGTGTCTGCGGCCGACCTTGCTTGCTTGCTTGCTTGTCGCCAAAACTTTTGATCGATTTTTAACCCACTTGCTCGCAAGATAGCGAGCTGAAATTTTGCAGGCAGTTTCGTACCGATGATAAAAACAATGTATCAAAATTTCAGATCGATCGCATGTACCGTAATTAAATTATTGATTTTTTAGATTATTTTATTTATTCCTATGTATCATGCTATTTTTTGAGATAGAGCGTCGCGGTGCGTATTATATTGAACAACCTTTCTGTCGCGCAATAAGGTGCGTATTTTACTGACAACACTTTTTATAAACCTATTCCTGATCGGTGCGCATTATATTAAACACGTTTTACGACACAACTGCAATTTTGTATTTTTGGATGGTCTTGCGCTGCGTGTTATAATGAACATTCTTTTAGTTACGTCTCATACGTAAAGGATTTATAGTCAAAAACTTTGGTTTTTACGGGTTGTTTTTATTAAAAATATTTATTATCCAACAAATTGAGAGTATCTGCTATCTACATTGACGTTTTGTGACACTTTTGACGTCAACGATGAACATTTTACAATGAATTGAATGAACAAATGGAAACGAAGTTCAACGAACTTTGTAGTGTGTACCAAGCGATCAGTGTTGTACTGAGTGTGTAGTGTGGTGTACAATAAGTCGTGATCTAGAGTCATAATAAAAACTGTTTTTGTATTCAGACGATTTAAGTTTAATATGCTGTTAGTTAACTTAGTTTGACACCTGTGTTAGAGCCAACATATCTATACTTTTAACTTTTTAACTTAATTTTTTTTTGTATTGAAATTGATTGTTTTACTATATTTTGCATGGATTTGAATGATTGGATGGTCAACGCTTGTTAATTTGTTTATTTTGCTCAAGATGTTTAATAATAATTTGTATAACTTAATCTTTACTTAACTTATTTTGTATAATTATAATATTCATAATAGACTAGAGTTTAAAAATTATGAGACTGAATAAGATATAACACGTTAGAGAAGCAACGTTTTTATTTTTAAGTCTCAAATCAAATCACAATTGCAACTGACATTTAAAGTTCAACGGAAAGAAACAACAAATAATTTAAACATTTTACAATGATATATATCATATAAGTAAAATGTTTAAATATAAATACTGAATTGAATGATAGACTACTGTCAACGTACTAGTCAATGACAAAGAAGTTAAAAACGAAAGCCAACACGCAGCCTGCCCCAGTTTCTAGGGCTCCTGTTTAACTATAGAGTTTAAAGTGTAAACTAATAATTAACAATTAAACTTAAAATTATTATTTTTTACATCCATTTATTATTTATTAGCATAAAATTAATATATCAGCTATAACGATGAAAATAATTCAATGGCATGAGTCAATAAATAGAACTAGTTAGTAGTTACTAGTAATTGTAACATTACACTCAGCAGTGCTTGCTACCTTTAAGTTAGTAGTTTGTTTCTTAAATTTTTAAAATTTCTAAAAATTAAGTGTTTGTCATACGCAAATTCTTTTTCAAGAACAAAAACATCCCAAGTTTGTTCAGCGAAAAGCGAGAACGCTTATTATCATATATGTGCCCCGCTGTGCTGAATGCTCTCTCACTATCCATTCTTGTTAAATGTATTGATTTCTGGTCCCAAAGTTTCATGCTTCTACATACCCAGCAAATAGGAGAATTTGAGATTTTAATTTCTTATACAGCTCATATAATGAAAAAAAAATCTTTTGGACCCCCGGCCCCATGTGAGAGTGAATCTTAAAATTCTTTTTCGCAATTTTTTGTCGTAACTGGTTACTCAACAACTTCCAGAAGTTTCATGTTTCTACCTGCACTGGAAGTTGGAGAATTATTGATGAGTCAGTTTTTAATATTAGAAAAAAAACTACTTTTGGGCCCCCGGCCCCTAGTAAGTGTTAATTTGTATATTTTTTTCGCTTGTTACCATCGCGAAAATGTGCTCAACAACTTCCCAAAGTTTCATGCATCTACTTACACGGAAAGTAGGAGAATTAGTGATTTTTAATTTTTATATAGCTCATATTAGGAAAAAACTTCATTTGGGCCCCCAGTCCCCAGGCAGTGATAATTTAAATATTTGTTTCTCCCGTTACCATCGCGGGATTGTACTCAACAACTTCCCAAAATTTCATGCTTCTGCCTACTCGGGAAATAGGAGAATTAGTAACTTTCATATTTTATAAAGTCCATATATGGGGAAAAAAACACTTTTTGGACCCCCGGGTCCCATGAGTGTTAATTTTAAAATTCTTTTACGCCAATTTTCGTCGTGAGAGGCTACTCAGCAACTTACCAAAGTTTCATGCTTCTACCTACACGGGATGTTGGAGAATTTGTGATGAGTCAGTGAGGGCTTTGCCTTTTATTAGTATAGATGAGTTCCATTAAGTTGATTTTTTAAATCCCTTATATTAACTTCATCGCCGTCTCATTCGTCCTTCGTTCGTTCGTCAACCGCGGAAAAACAAAAGTAAAAAATGACCCACTTCCAGTGAAGCCAACGAGCTGAAATTTGGCACACAGGCCCGTGTCACCTAATAATGCATCGTGTCAAAATTTCAGATAGACCGAACGTACCGTAATTAAATTAATGCATTTTTAGTTTATCTATATAAATTATTATAAACTATATGTAGCGGCAGGGGAGATAATTCCGGTTTCAGTCTGTAAATTTTTGTCACTTTTGAACATAATCAATACTTTTAGTTATGTCTCATATATAAGGAATTTATAGTCAAAAACTTTGTTTTTAAATCCTTTATATTAACTCGTGGTGTCTGCGGCCGACCTTGCTTGCTTGCTTGCTTGCTTGTCGCCAAAACTTTTGATCGATTTTTAACCCACTTGCTCGCAAGATAGCGAGCTGAAATTTTGCAGGCAGTTTCGTACCGATGATAAAAACAATGTATCAAAATTTCAGATCGATCGCATGTACCGTAATTAAATTATTGATTTTTTAGATTATTTTATTTATTCCTATGTATCATGCTATTTTTTGAGATAGAGCGTCGCGGTGCGTATTATATTGAACAACCTTTCTGTCGCGCAATAAGGTGCGTATTTTATTGACAGCTCTTTTTATAAACATATTCCTGATCGGTGCGCATTATATTAAACATGTTTTACGACACAACTGCAATTTTGTATTTCTGGATGGTCTGGCGCTGCGTATTATAATGAACATTCTTTTAAATTCTTCTCGTACATAAAGGATTTATAGTCAAAAACTTGGTTTTTTTACGGGTTTTTCTTATTACGGGGTTGTTTAATTAACACAATTTTCCACGGGAAAATTGCGTTTAAATTTTTGAAATATCTGTGCTCTCCGTTCAAGCTTGCACAAGCTACTCCTCCTGAACCATACCAGATAGAGGGTTCGAGTCTTTTGCAAATATGTTATGGAGATTTCAAGGATGTGCAACGGCTAAAAGAATACCGAAAAGTTTTACTAAATTTCCTGGATAATAAAAAAATATATATATATATATATATCAGTATTTTGTCAATTTCTCGTCAACCATAATATCTATCGGGTTGAAATAAACGCCAAACGATAGCTATTAATATTTAAAACAATGAAGACATTTCTGAAAAATACCTTTTCGTTCGTATTTTGGATTGTCGTGCGATGCGTATTATAATGAACAATCTTTTATTTATGGCTCGTAGTCGTACATAATTTGTCAGAATTATAGTCAAAAACTTTGTTTTTTACGTGTTTTTTTAAAATTTAATATTCGAGAAAACCATTGTAGCGCACACAATCGCTGGAGCATCATCCGTGACTAATGATATGATATTACTTAGATGCTTTTCTTAATAAAAAAAATGATTCTCTTTTATTATTTAGTTTTTTTTAAAATTGGACCAATAAATATTTGTTGGGAATTTGGTTTTTTCCATCGTTAACCGCACGTATGCTAAAAGTATTTTCCAATTTGCTGGCACAGTTTACTCATCTAACTGAATATAAAATGAGATGTTATTTCATAGCTACACAATGAATCTACAACATCCTTAGCAATTTCATTAATTCTTCTTTGCAGTGCATTTTTTGCTGAACCACATTTTCTTTGCAATATCAGATGCTGGCATGTGTAGCTCAGTGCGTATAACTTCACTTACAGCCGTTATAATTAGTTGTTCACCAATAGTATGAGTTTTTACCGATTTGAAATTTTTATACTTTAGAGTTCGAAAAGAGGACACATACTTTTTATTTTTTATCACCATAAATTTTAGTCAAATGTTCCTGTAGCGTAAATGGCTTTATAGTTTCGCAAATACATAAATCTAATTTTCTAAATACTTTCTTCTTTATTTGATGCTATCATCACCTATTTAAAAGTATTGTCCACCCCCACCCTTTAAACTGCGTCACCGCACCCCATGGATTTCTGCAGCGCCCACCACTGTGCTAAGCCATAAAATAACAAAATGAACTAGCCACAAGAAATTGTTTAAATCGAGCTCCGTCTATACTGGTGTTGGTAGAAGGCTGGCGATTCATTGAAATAATATCCCTTATTAAAGGGATCGAAATCAAGTGGCATGCCACTTAGATAAATAACATTACCATCAGAAAGTTAATTGCGTTAGAATTCATCAATTAATCAAAGCAATGCATGATGGTACATGCATTAAGTGTATAGTTATCTTAGTTTTTGGTAAGTAGGTTATAAAAATGCATTTTTCATTTGAATAAAAAAAATCTTTACATGATATGATGTACCTGCAATACAAAGTGTAAGCAATACAAATAAGTAATATTATGTCGTATAGACTTGTAGATTGAATTTTTAAACGATGTTAAAGAAAATAATTTTATGTCCTTTTCATTAATACAGCCTTTAAGTTGTCTCAATTACAACCTCATATTAAGTAAGTGTATAGCGTTGCATTTTAGTGCGGCTTAGATGGAAAATACAGACTAATTGCACGTCAGATATTACAATAGATCATATTTTAATTTGTAAATGTTCCCTTATATGTTTTATGTGAGTTCAAACTTGTGTCAATGATTTCATTTCCATTTAAATTTGCTGAATGGAATGTTTTCGAATTTGTTTTATTGAATTTCCTAGCTAAACAAAAATAACAATTAAACAACACTATCAAACTAAAATATAACACTAAGAATCAGAAATTTCTAACAAAACGAGAGACAACACTTACAATCAAACAACTCTTACAGACAGAAAGACAATGCTAACAAACAGACAACTTTTACACACAGACAATTCTAATATCTCTATTATTTAGGGAATAAACAGACAACTTTTACACACAGACAATTCGAACATCTCTATTATTTAGGGAATAAACAGACAACTTTTACACACAGACAATTCTTACATCTCTATTACTTAGGGAATAAACAGACAACTCTTACACACATACAATTCTAAAATCTCTATTATTTAGGGAATTTAATAAGAAAAACCCGTAAAAAACCAAGTTTTTGACTATAAATCCTTTATGTACGAGAAGTAACTAAAAGAATGTTCATTATAATACGCAGCGCCAGACCATCCAGAAATACAAAATTGAAGTTGTGTCGTAAAACATGTTTAATATAATACGCACCGATCAGGAATATGTTTATAAAAAGAGCTGTCAATAAAATACGCACCTTATTGCGCGACAGAAAGGTTGTTCAATATAATACGCACCGCGACGCTCTATCTCAAAAAATAGCATGATACATAGGAATAAAAAAAATAATCTAAAAAATCAATAATTTAATTACGGTACATGCGATCGATCTGAAATTTTGATACATTGTTTTTATCATCGGTACGAAACTGCCTGCAAAATTTCAGCTCGCTATCTTGCGAGCAAGTGGGTTAAAAATCGATCAAAAGTTTTGGCGACAAGCAAGCAAGCAAGCAAGCAAGGTCCGCCGCAGACACCACGAGTTAATATAAAGGATTTAAAAAAAATAAACCTCTGACATTAAACAACCTTAACTATAATAACAAACTTATAGACATACAACACACAACTTCTTAAACACAGACTACCTTAATAATAATAACAAACTTATAGACATACAACACACAACTTCTTAAACACAGACAACCTCAACATATCCTGCATACTGACAGACCACACTAACATTAGTAAATTTAACCGACTGGCACAACTTAAAGAAATCTGTTAAATACAGACAAATCTTACAGTTAGACAGACAACAAAAACATTCAGACAACTCTTAGACAGACATGTAGGACAGATAACACTAACTTATCCATTTGTTTCTGACATAAAAGCGATAACTGATAACTGACAGAGATAACCCCATATCAACTGTGACGATAATTGATAACAGACAGAGATAACCACTATCACATGTGACGACAGTTGCTAACAGACAGAGATAACCACTATAATATTTAACGAATATTATGGGACTCTTAAGCCTCTTGCTAAAGTTTCTGTTCTGTGACCCTTAACACGAAAATAGCGGTGATAATAATTTTTTTCCAAAGCCCCACATTTCCCTCATTTTAGATCGGAGTATACGAGAGAAGCTGACCAGCACGGATTACTGAAAAAAAATGAAATTAGATAATGACCAATCATTGTTATTGACAATAAGTTAATAAAGCTGGTGAATGAAAGTAATTGTTCTCTTTTGAACAAGTCCAGACCTGGAGTTGTGATCAGCCACAACGATCTTACGTTTTAGCAGGAAAGATAACCCCACAGCTTCACGAGACAAAAGATTGACTATTTCAGTCTACATGGAAATTGGCTTCCCTGGTTTTTTTATTAACATCTACCAGAAGTCCATCCCTGTTGTCAGTCACGGTTCACTGCGTGACCAATGAACGGCCATCCATCACACCCGTACTGTTACATGGTCGTATTGGAACTACGTGACCACAGGACGCCCATCAAGCACGCCCGTACTGCTACATTGCTGTTTTGGAACTACGTGACCACAGGACGCCCATCAAGCACGCCCGTACTGCTACATTGTCGTATTGGAACTACGTGACCACAGGACGCCCATCAAGCACGCCCGTACTGCTACATTGTCGTATTGGAACTACGTGACCACAGGACGCCCATCAAGCACGCCCGTACTGCTACATTGCTGTTTTGGAACTACGTGACCACAGGACGCCCATCAAGCACGTCCGTACTGTTACATTGCTGTTTTGGAACTACGTGACCACAGGACGCCCATCAAGCACGCCCGTACTGCTACATTGTTGTATTGGAACTATGTGACCACAGGACGCCCATCAAGCACGCCCGTACTGCTACATTGTTGTATTGGAACTACGGGACCACAGGACGCCCATCAAGCACGCCCGTACTGCTACATTGCTGTTTTGGAACGACGCCCCTGAGACAACTTGTGACCAAACCACGTGTGGTCATCCAGTCCGTATCGGAAAGTTCAGCTGGTTCAACGGATGATATTCTCTCCCCTACCCTGTATTCTACACACAATGAGCGAGGCCGTCCAATTGACTTGCGTCACACATAGTTTAGCCATATAAATAAACAAAGAGGCACACATTTGTTTGCTAAATAAGGAAACAATTCCTTTAGGAATGTGTTACATTGACGTGCATACATTGTGCTTCCCATCAGCGCTGCACCAGAAAGCACCAATGTTGATGTATTTAATATGAAGTTTTACTTGAATTACAAAATAGCTTGAAAATGTAACATGAGGATATTAATATCAATATTATAAACTCTGTTACAGCATAGTTTATTTTTCAACCAGGCAGTGAGTTACAACCTTGCGTTACTTAAATGTTACATTGTTTTTAAACTTATCTGATTTTTACTTATATTATATTCAAGGGAAGAATAGAATTGTTAGAAGCACATACATTTAAAATGATGTTCACTAGAAAATCTATTTTCAATATGAAATATAAATGTGTTTTTTTCTCAACTTTTAAGACGTACTGTGCCCGTAACAATTTCAAGATATTGTCCAAGTGGCACGCCACTTGACTTCGATCCTAATTTAATGATTCAATAAAACACTTGGTTTCTCATATCAATCATACACTGAATCAAATTAAAACAAGCTGCTGTCCATGTTTGCATTTTCTAAAATATTTTAGTAGTTTTATTAAAGGAGTCACTTCAGAGTACAAACAAACTTTACATTACTAACTGTAAGTCTTTGTAGACATCACTTCATATTTACTGATAATTTTATCATTAGTAATTTTCGGTTCACCGACAAAACGGCACCGGACTAATAAATGGACTAAAAGTAAAATGTCCAATCAAATATTAAATTCGTATTTTTGCTCTACTATTCAGTGCCAGGTTTTTCTAATAATAAACAATAATAATGACATCACAATAGTGGATTTAATAGCCTTCACGCAAAACGGTACCAATTGCGGCTGTTTGTTGACAAGATACAATATTACAATTTTAGCACTTTATTTAAAGTTGAAAAAGTTGACAAAAGCTTAAAATGAAAAAAAAAGTATTTGTTGAAAAATATTAACAATTTGTCTGGGGCCGTTTTGTCGGGGCCTTTTTGTCCGTTGCCGTTTTGACGGGTCACCGTAATTTTCATTATTAATCTTGTCTTTTTGACATTTTACATATTATAACGTAATTGAAACTACTCATCTTTTTTGCACATCTCATGTACTGATAATTTTACCATAAGTATTTATACTTTTTAATCGTTTTTTTGTTGACATGTACGATTTTTCATTATGTCTAAAATGGTGTGGCCGTTAAACTTATAACCATTATATTGGAATTTAAACTTTCAAATAAATTCCAACTGTAATATGGTTTCTCCGTGTCGTTTTGACTCGAAACATTTAATCATAATCCTTTTCAAAATCATATTTTTACACTTTTCAGGGTTTTAAAACTGACAAGATGTGTTTTCGACTGTCGGCAGTTTTACGACGCTCCCCCACATCCTCGAGTAGTGTGAGAAATTATTAGGCACAAGTATATTCTCGTTTGGGTTGATGCAGTTTGTTTTGCTGGGATCAGTTAGTAATATAAATAAAAAATCAGTAAAAAAAATTAAGAAAGTCCTTTGACACTACAATAAATGTATATATTTTTAAAGACTTTCATGCGTGCCATCTTTCATTTTAAACAATATCTTAGAAATGTTCCCTTTACATGTTTTCAGTTTGTGCTGCCATTACATTAGTAGACAGTTGATCTTAACTGTGCTAACTTCCACTGAGCCATTAACAGAGTTTGTTGATGCGTTAGATCATACATTCTCTTTTTAAAATGATCTTCTTACATTTCTAGCTTGTTTCTTTTAAACCATTTTGTGAAACGTTGGGTAAAACTCTATGTTAACATTACATTTATATAAACATCTTTAAACTCCACATCTAACAGTCCATCTCTCTACATAAACCATATATTATATTTTGTAACAACTTCTAATAAGCCTGTATCAATGGCAATGTCTGGTATTTATGCTGAGATGACTTCATCAATTATTCTTGTGTAATATTGTCTATAAACTAAATCACAATGTGTGCATGCTGTAATCCTTTTTTCCATTGAAGGCCATTATGATACATATTTTAACACATATTTATAAAACATATTTATAAAGCTCATATAAAGCTTATATACGATACAATTCATTTCCATTGTATCCATTATTGTAGGGAGCGAAATCAAGTGGCATGGCACTTGAATAAGATAAAATTTTGTTTCATTTGTAACCAGCCACCCTCAGAGTGTACCCTTCAAAAATTAGAAAATTACATAAATAATGCATAATGAAATAATTTCATTGATTGAACTATTATAAGATACAGACATTAAAAACGTTGTTTACCTTCTAAATGTCATTTTATTTGCTAAATGTAAGTCATACAGAATGAAATATTTAAGTAATACAAATTATTAGTATTAAGTTTTATAGCATTTAAATTTACTTTAAAAAGTAATTTTTTAAAATACAAATATTGATATTGATCTCAGCAGATAAGTTTTCTCAAGTATATCGGCACATTAAATATGTTCGTAACGGTGCTTTGTGGTGCAGCACTGATGTGAATGCAACTTAAACTTAAGTAGTATTTTATTTACAGATTCAACAGAAAATAAAACAAGTTTCTTCAATACTACATAGTCATTTGTTATTTTCGCTAAAATATACTAAATTTTATACGCAGGGCCAATCCACAGAGATGGATGGAAATTTTATACGGAAGAAAGGTAATTGAACAAACTTACAAGTGTCCTTTTTTTAAAAATGCCAGAAACCTATACGGAAGTATATCAAACTACTTCACAAAATTGAGTTTTTCTATAATGTACTGAATGGAATATCAATTAACAATTCCAATTTTTGAGGAAAGGACTGTGGAATCATTTTTTTTTACTAGAATAAATTAATCGTTTGAATCGGTTGAGGGATGCATAGGCTACACAATAATATAAGGACATCGGGTAAAATACACACTAGCTACGTCACTGATTTACGTTATAAATAATGGAGATGTAAATCTAGCCTAATATTTTAGAAAAAATAAATACTCACAATTAATGAGTACTTAAATTTTGTTAGAAAATAAAAAAATTCCATTAGTAAAATTAGCAATGTGAGCATAGCTCACCCCTAACTTGTGCCTTGTTTACTGATAGAAGTCACATCTACTCTAGAAGATCATGACGGACGTCAATTTTTTTACACTCAGAAAATACGCCTCAAAGCCAAGCCCAAAATTATGATATTTCTAACGTCCGAAGTGTGAGAAAAGTGTTGGATTTTAAAGGGAAGCTCGGAGATAGATTAGAGTATCGTTTACAATTATATGTTATATATTTCCTCATCATTGATTCATACACTCGCTATTTACTGCTCTATAAATAAACCCATGTCATTGGTGCGTGCTATAATAGATGGATTCCATTATGTTGATTTTTAAATTGTTAAAGATAACGTTAACAATGTAGACAGTTGGGATTAATTTCATTTTTTTTAAAACTTAATATTATAGACAGAAACAATTAGCTTAGATATTTGCTATGAAATTTGTATCGTAAATTTGGACCAGCGATACAACTCTGACATGGCGCAGTCGGGAAAAAATCACTGCTAGAAAGATAGGAATGGCATGAGTAATCTTTGTACGTTTTTTCTGATAATTGCCATTTTGCTATAAATTCATGCTTGTACAGGGATCAAATCCAGAAAAAAGGGAGCACGAAATCCCCTTTTAAATGCCAAACTGATTTTAGTTCATACATGTAATTGAAACAAATGTCACACACTTTTAAGTGCATGTCTTTGGTACATAAAGTATACATATATGAAGAAATTCTTAACTGACGAGGCATTAAAAAAAAAGCAAATAGAAGTTCTCTAAAATAACAAAACAGCACATTAAATATATAAACCTTCTACAAATTGAAGAGCTTGGTCTAACAAAAATGACGTCATTTACCATTATTAAAATGGTGCGAAGTACATTGAAACCATTTTGAATTTTTTAAAATTTATAAATTAAGACTTTAAATAAAAAGTATGCTTTTGGATTGTGTACGTTATCCACATGATAATTTACATATTATCGTTTTTGAGCTCGATTCATTGGATCTCACTGTCTTATGTTTTTACTAGTAGTCTTAGCCAAAAATGAAATGGAATATAAGTATAAGATTATTAAAATCCAGGGAAATAAGTCATTTAAATATACTTTTTTAAGTGTCTTACGTTTAAAACAAAAATAAAATACATTTTTTTTCTAAAAAATGCATTGATAATAATGTGCATTTAATTTTTAAAACATAAAGTTGAATATTTTGCCTTACTAGCAATATTTTTATTCTGTTTATAACTACTTAATTCACTTGACGAAACCTATGTCTTTTCGACATTTATATTTGCCTTACATTTGTGTAAATTTACACGCGGTTGATATCTTCGTCTTATTGACTTTCACGAATCTGCAAGTGAATACCATTTTATTTGTTCCTTTCAAAGGGAATTCGTTTGATCCATAGTTTTAAAAATACGTATTTAATGATGTACTTTAGAAAATACATTTTAACAAATAGTTTATGCTTGTGACTGAAGCACTAAAACTAATCAGTCTATTTATAGATTGCTTTGGTTACGAATAAGGGTTGGCCTCTACGCGGCTCGGACCCCGACTAGAGGTAACGGACCTAACCACCATTCACTAGGGTCACGGACCTAACCACCATTCACTAGGGTCACGGACCTAACCACCATTCACTAGGGTCACGGACCTAACCACCATTCACTAGGGTCACGGACCTAACCACCATTCACTAGGGTCACGGACCTAACCACCATTCACTAGGGTCACGGACCTAACCACCATTCACTAGGGTCACGGACCTAACCACCATTCACTAGGGTCACGGACCTAACCACCATTCACTAGGGTCACGGACCTAACCACCATTCACTAGGATCACGGACCTAACCACCATTTGATACCAACAAAACCTTGCGGACAACGCCAAAGTACGATTAGGTATTAGTTGCTTTTAATTTATATATGAATACAGTTGCTGTACGGATCATAGACAGATCATTAGATGTAAAGTCCATGATGAAAGCCCTAGTATTCTTTGAGGGTCTGGTATTCAAAGCGAACGTTTCTTCCTGCTCTCATGCTTCTAGTGAATTGTACTGTTAAGGGCCAGGAGTGCAAGATCGGATTAAAAAAAATGTACTGCAAAGATCTTAGCTGACGTCAACTTTCAGAAAACCTTCCAATGGCATGACACCATAAGTTGGTCACATTGATGATCCCCCGCCTAGCGACAGTCTTTGGATAATAGACTCGTCTGCTGAGCCGGGATGGTACCGATGTTTTAGCGAGTCAACTTTAGCAAATCTACCCCTCCCTTGTGAGGTCAACTTTAGAGGAAGGAACTTTCACGCGTGTTCCTGGATGCCCAGGCGGCCTCCTCAGAGGACTGCTTTTTACTATAACTGTGTCGTTATTCATTCTAAAAATACTTTTGTGATTTCTAATGATGTAATACGTTCTTAAATGAGTGCCAAATGTCAATACAATTTAGACTACCTTTTACCAACAAAAAATCTCTATCTATAAAAAATAATTTAAGAAAGGCATGTAAGTTAGTCTTTAAATATATCATTTTATTTAATGATATTAATCTTTTCACTATATATTTTTACTTTATAAAATATGGCATATACTATAGCACATAGTATGTATAAGAAAATGAAAGTGTACATTAAAGTTAGTATATTACGATTAGGTATACAAAACTTAAAAGTATCGATATTATAATTTCAAATTAAAAGATCAAGTGCACATACAGGAAAGTGAAGATATATAAATCATATTTCATACTAACTAATTCAAACTCTACCAATAGATCACTACAGTATTAGTATAAAATTATTTTGTTATAGCTTGGTGACGTGGTATGCATATAATAGAAATTAGGGGACGTCCATAAATGACAACACGCGATTATGGCCGATTTCGCACCCCCCCCCTTTTCGCCACACTTCTTCACAAAAACTTAGACCACCCCCCCTCCAATATTTCGTCACAAAATTTTGACAAATGGGTGAAATTGAAGTCAGACAAAGTAACATATATGGCTGACATTACAGTCAGACAAAGTAACATATATTGCTTACATTGTAGTCATACAATGTAACATGTATGGCTTACATTGTAGTCAGACAAAGTAACATATTTGGCTGACATTGCAGTCAGACACAGTAACATATATGGCTGTATTTGTAGTCATACAATGTAACATATATGGTTGACATTGTAGTCAGACAAAGTAACAGATATGGCTGACATTGTCGTTACACAAAGTAACATATATGGCTTACATTGTAGTCAGACAAAGTAAGATATATGGCTTACATTGCAGTCAAAGTAACATGTATGGCTGACATTGTAGTCAGACAAAGTAACATATATGGCTTACATTGTAGTCAGACAAAGTAACATATATGGCTTACATTGTAGTCAGACAAAATAACATGTATGGCTTACATTGTAGTCAGACAAAGTAACATATTTGGCTGACATTGCAGTCAGATATAGTAACATATATGGCTGACATTACATTCAGACAAAGTAACATATATGGCTGACATTACAGTCAGACAAAGTAACATATATGACTGACATTTTAGTCAGACATAGTAACATATATGGCTGACATTGAGGTGAGACAAAGTAACATATATGGCTGACATTTTAGTCAGACAAAGTAACATGTATGGCTGACATTGTAGTCAGACAAAGTAACATATATGGCTGAAATTGTAGTCAGACAAAGTAACATATTTGGCTGACATTGTAGTCAGACAAAGTAACATATATGGCTGACAATGAGGTCAGACAAAGTAACATACATGGCTGATATTTTAGTCGGACAAAGTAACATATATGGCTTACATTGTAGTCAGACAAAGTAACATATATGGCTTACATTATAGTCAGACAAAATAACATGCTTGGCTTACATTGTAGTCAGACAAAGTAACATATTTGGCTGACATTGCAGTCAGATATAATATCATATATGGCTTACATTGTAGTCAGACAAAGTAACATATATGGCTTACATTGTAGTCAGACAAAATAACATATTTGGCTGACATTGCAGTCAGATATAATATCATATATGGCTTACATTGTAGTCAGACAAAGTAACATATGTGGCTTACATTGTAGTCAGACAAAATAACATATTTGGCTGACATTGCAGTCAGATAAAGTAACATATATGGCTGACAATGAGGTCAGACAAAGTAACATATATGGCTGATATTTTAGTCGGACAAAGTAACATATATGGCTTACATTGTAGTCAGACAAAGTAACATATATGGCTTACATTATAGTCAGACAAAATAACATGCTTGGCTTACATTGTAGTCAGACAAAGTAACATATTTGGCTGACATTGCAGTCAGATATAATATCATATATGGCTTACATTGTAGTCAGACAAAGTAACATATATGGCTTACATTGTAGTCAGACAAAATAACATATTTGGCTGACATTGCAGTCAGATAAAGTAACATATATGGCTTACATTTTAGTCAGACAAAGTAACATACATGGCTTACATTGCAGTCAGACAAAATAACATATATAGCTTACATTGTAATCAGACAAAATAACATGTATGGCTTACATTGTAGTCAGACAAAGTAACATATTTGGCTCACATTGCAGTCAGATAAAATAACATATATGGCTTACATTGCACTCAGACACAGTAACATATAGGGCTGTATTTGTAGTCATACAATGTAACATGTATGGTTGACATTGTAGTCAGACAAAGTAACATATATGGCTGACATTTTCGTCAGACAAAGTAACATATATGGCTGACATTGTAGTCAAACAAAGTAACATATATAGCTGAAATTGTAGTAAAAAAAGTAACACATATGGCACTGTAAAAAAATATATATAGATACGTTGTGTACATTTCAGGAATATTTCGTATTTATCATACAAGGATAAGTTACTTGGGCTTTTGACCCCAAAAAAAAAGTGGGCACCGTAGGCGCCCTAAAAAAATTGGGCGCCGCAGCACAAACTATTATATATAGATTGAAGTAATGACAAGATAGTATAACTGTATGATCGAGCAATATTGGGGGTATTAGTATTAGGATCCTGACAATTCATCGCAATGTCATCCCTTTTTAAAGAGATAGAAGTCAAGTGGCTTGCCACTTGGTTAAACATACTTTCGAGGTAAATGGAATACGTCTGTCATATCACATAGGCATATCAATAAATGACGTTAAATGTAACAAATTTATCGCTTTCTTAATTTGAAATTACTAGGATAATAAACATGCTATATTCCTTTGAATTAAACTTTTCTATACATAATATTTAAATAATTTAATACAAGGTGTAAGCAATACAAATAAATAATACTATATCGCATAGACTTGTTTATTGCAATTTAAACTAAATTAAATAAAATAATAACAATAAGATATTCTTAGTAATCTTGCCGCTTAAATTTGGCTCAATTTAAAGCTCATATTAATTAGGTCTATAACGGTGCTTTTTAGTGCGGGGTTCATGGAAAATACAATGTAATGCATATCAAATATGACAATAGATTGTATTTTTATGTGTAAATATTCTTATTTATGTATATTGGGTCTATGATTTTTTCATTTCCACTTAAATTTGCTGAATGGGTTTTTTTTATAATGTATTATAGTGTTTACTGTCAAAACAACAATAACAATTAAACTACACTATCAAACTAAAACACAACACTAACAATCAGACAATCAGACACCTGTAACATACAGACAATATCAACTATTAGAAAACTCTAGCAACCTGAGAGACAAAACTTAGAATCAAACAAAGCTTACAATCAGACAGACAACACTAACTAACAGACAATTTTTACATGCAGACAACCGTAGCAATCTAACCAATCTTATAGACAGACAACACTGACAATTGAACAACATTTACAATTTGAAAGACAACACGCTCCATCCGAAAAATCTAACAAACAGACAACATACATATCTTACAAACTGAGAGAGAACGCTAACAATCAGACGACATTAAAAGACAGGCAACACCAATAATATCAATTATGTATATCTTACAAACTGACATACAACATTAACTTTTATAGACAGAAACACATGACAGACAACACTAACTTATCCATTGGTTTCTGGCATGAAACTAAGAATTGATAACAGACACAGATTACAACTATCAACCCATTTTTTTACATTGATCAATATTTTTAAAAATATTGCTTTTTTGCATCTTGGAGCTAGATTTTCTGTGCCATTCATCTAAAGTAATAGCAATAATGAATTCTTAAAGATATATTTCTGCAATATTAAAAAAAAACAATAAAATGCTGTCATTTAATAAATCATTTCTTGAAAAAAAATATTATTCTGTTAGTTAAAAGTCTCTGATTTTTTACAATTCTAATATAATTAGTGTAACATTCACAGCTGACAAGCAATAATCCTTTTTTAATATTACAATCAGACAAAGAAATAGATTTTGTATATTTAAACAGTTGGTAATTTTCATTCAATTCTAAACATAATGTCTATTTCTAATATTTTATTTACATACCTATACACCAGGGGTGTACTTGCAACAATTGGCGTGGAATAACTTTACTATCTGTACCAGGAAACCTTTTTTGCAGTATTCTACTAGAGAGAATAAAAAAGTCAATAGACGAAAGCCTCAGAGAACAGTACGCAGACTTCAGACCTCATCGGTCATGTATTGACCATATATTCATACTCAGAACTATCATCGAAGAATCTGTTGAATTTCAATCACAGCTCATCATAAATTTTGTTGATTTCCTAAAAGCGTTCGACAGTCTCCACCGCCTACGCTCTGGACTCTTCTTAACATCTATGGTTTCCCAACTAAATACGTGAACATTATAAAAGCTTTTTATGCAGATTCACTTTGCTGTGTGAAAACTAAAGCCGGAAATTCTGACTGGTTCCCAGTTGAAACAGGTGTGAAGCAAGGATGTGTCATGTCCCCAATGTTATTTGGAATAGCAATTGATTGGGTCATGCGAAAATGCACGGATGCCGGATTAGGCATCAAATGGACCGAAAACAATACTCTGGAAGACCTTGACTTTGCAGATGGCCTGGCTCTTATAAGCTCAACGCATCTGAACACACAAGAAAAAACGGATCGTCTCCAGCATTTTTCAAATCAAATTGGTCTTCAAATCAACACAACCAAAACAAAAGTCATTGACCTCACCAACCAACCCAATGATATTATACTTAATGACCAAACCATAGAGAAAGTAACCAACTACTTCACTTACTTAGGAAGCAAAATGTCATATGATGGAGATGCGACAACAGAGATAACGACTCGAATTGCGTTGGCGTCAAGTGCTTTTAACAAACTAACAAATATTTGGAGATCAAAGACACTTAGCAAACATATAAAACTTAGGCTATTCAACTCTTGCATAATCCCTGTACTAACATATGGATGTGAAAGCTGGAAATCCACTCAAGCTATGGAAAAGAAATTAGTTGCCTTCGAGAACAAATGCCTCAGAAAAATATGGCTTACATGGTAGTCAGAAAAAGCGAGTATCGTCGCCTCTGAAAACAGCTTAAACAAAACCAGACCAATTTTTTAGGTATAAGAAATTAGCTCGTCGTAAGCATGAATCCATAACGAAGATACTGGTGTAGAAATAACAATTAGGAAATAGGACCAACACACACATACACACACAAATCACAATAAAACAAAAGCTAGATGCTGTAAGTGCCTGTCAGGCGTATACTCGTTCTTAACTTATAATAGCAATATTATTATTACTTTAATAATTTATGGTTGTAATAATAATTAGGCCTAATATTACGGTATCGTAAACTTACACTACTTATAAATGTGACACATGTACTATGCTTAAGTATTATAATTGTATTCTTTATTAATCACATGTTTTTTTAAAATACATATTTATTCATTGAAAATTATTAGAATTAATTTAAAATTGTACAACAGATCTAATGACGTAATGTCTCAATATTTAGATGACGCGAGTAACATTTTCAAATCAAAATGTGTCCAATTTGTTTAATTGTTTAGTTTGTAGTCATACTATATTTAGATTTTAATAATAACGTACATGTTACGAATTTCGCTTTTCTTGCAATAGATCTCTTGTCCTAATTCTTTTCATCTAGACTACGCCTCAATAAATATAAAATCACAAAACATATATTATCAATGAAATAATTCATATTCTAGAATATTCTTTAATATTTTTATTGTTGAATAGACAATACATGCTATTTTACAAACTTTTATTTAACTAACATTAAATATATATTCTTTTTTACAATTAATGCATTTTAAATGTTTATTTTCAAATAGTTTGAGGAGCATGTCTTACATGAATGATATTGTTATTATAATTAATTATATTATATAATTAATTGTTGAAAAATAGAAACTATGATATTCTGACCGTTACACATGTTTATTTAGGTTTTAAATCTTACTTGTCATTACCCATACACGTTTGAGTGACGTTTGTGTTGATTTCCCGAAAGTGGTATACACCTTATGTTGTTCATATCATAGGAGTTACTATATCTAATGTATCGGTGGCCAAAATGCCCGCGAGAGTCGCATGCGCTACATCAGTTTACAAAGTGTATTACAATAAATTTATGTCAAATTTAAACAATCCGTGTGAAATATATTGAACTGTTTTCTGGGTTTTTAATTTGAACACTATCCATAAACTTAGGTTATAGGAAATGTAATAAATGAAAATTCGGAAATAGGCTTAGTCGTATTATGGCGGATATCTATAAATAAAATATATCCGGGTTTTAAGGTGGAACAATTTAATTTAAGTCAATATGCAGGTATATTGAGAAAGAATTATCTTATCCGCTATTTATTTGTTTCTTCTTTATTTAAATACAGCATATTGTCTGGAACAAGAAAATACTGTATCGTAATTTTAATGTGCTAACAATGTTGTGTTCGTATTGAGTCTTATGTAATTATGCTTCAAAGCATTGCTACTGTAAAATGATGTCTGAAAATATTAACATTACACCATGAGTTATTACATGAGTTATGAGGTTTTCTGGTCTTAGAAAACAACGCTTATAAATAAACATTTGATTACTCAATTATTTAAGCAATTTTATTTCTTTGTTGTTGTTTACGAAACAGGAAAAGTGTTTTAATAACCGAGTCTTTCTGAGGTTTGTATTAGTTCATCTTTGGTCTATTCCTTGTATACTTGAGGGAATATTCTCTTAACGCAGACAGCAGAAATTTTGAAGAGCTGTAAAGTGTTTCATAAAGTCTAATAAAATTGAAAATCTTGGCTCATTCAAGCTGTTTTATCTTGTACCTGCATATTTTTCAGACAGATGGCTTCGCATCAGCGCCACCTTTCGAATTCAGTGACATAGAGCTATAGGTATCAGAATTTAACATAATAAAGCAGCTAAAAAAAAGTTTCCAACTCACTGCTTATTTATATTTTTTTCAAAAATCAAAATTATTTAAGATTTTAATTGCTCATCTTTTTTTAATAATATTTTTTTTTCGTACTTTATATTTAGTAGGGGACATCCGGATATCTGGAATGCCGGGTATCCAGACCGGATATCGGGATTTACGCCACTATCCGGATTTGGTAAATATTTATGGCAGATCCGAATAGTATCGGGGTAATCCATTATTTTAGCGCATTTAAAATTTTTAACGCACACAATTTAAATTAACTTACGTAGCTAGGTCAATGACATACTTTAACTAGTCTGAACTTCACGTTGTAGAATTAATTATAATCACAATGAAGACGGAATTTTACTTTTTTTTATAATAACAAAATTTATTATGTGTTCACGCATTAGTAAAATTAGCGATGTGATCATGGGCTTCGCTAGGAATTTTTCCAGTGGGAGGAGACAAAAAACACGTTTTTTTAAATTTAACTGACAATACCATACTTGTTCCTTTTTTAAACTAAATTCCAGTTAATTATAACATTAATTATTTATATAATTAAATCAGTTAGATAACTCAAACATTTCATTTATCATCTTACTGTGACAAACCGGCAAGTAGGGTTCTAGATAAACAAAATGGATGTATCCTACTCCGATTGTGTAGCTTTAAGGGCCGAAAACAATCCTTGGAAATTAATAAGACTTACAAATTATCGCTGTAATAGCTTAAAACAACATACAAGATATGACCCGCGGCGTAGCATAGACCGCAGACTTACTCATCATAGATTGTTCAAAGAGCAAAAGGGAGGGGTGAGAGAGCGGGCATAAACAGCAGGAAGAAATAATGAAATAAAAGCCAGTAAACGTTGAGATATGTGCACAGCAATTGCTTTAACCTGCCCCCATCCTTTACTACCATCCCTTGCCAACAATTAAATGTAATTTGTCGCTGGGGCTTGAACCCAGGACTTCTCGCTTGCAAGGCGGATGTTATAACTACTACACTACGAATCATATGTTATGCTCTGAAGGAACAATAAAAGTGAACTCAAGAAGCATTATTGGGCACACCCCATCGCTTTTATTTTAAAACTCCAATATTTGCTAAGTCAATGGGAGGACGGCGGAGGAACCGACTTAAGATCACAAATAATACAAAAGTGATCTGAGGACAGCTCTTCAGTTATAGGTGCGGATTTAACAACGCAATCGTCAATATGCAATACCTAATCTATAAATTGTCATCGATCATGCGTCTCTTTATTTATAACAAATAAATAGAAGTAAAAAAAGATTTTTAAAAAACACGTTTTTATAAGCGGACTAAAAAGAAGAAAATAATGTTTTTTTCACAGAATTGTGAAGAACAATTCTTTTTCTGGATTGATAAAAATTTCAAACTTATATGCTCAAGTACTATGATGTAATATGACTAAAAACGTGGGGCGGGCGCTTCTCAGGCTTAATTAATTCAATTCACTCATTTTCTTATCTTATCTTATCTTATCTGTTTACAGACGCTCCTTCTATACAGAAGATTATTGCGTCCTACGCTTATCTATGGTTTGTGTTTAGTCCTGCATTTTTATTAGAGATTTAAATGTTGATAAAGTGTTGGTTTTCCTGGATTCTTCAGGCAACCCATTCCACGCCCTAATTCCGGACGGGAAGAAGGAAAACTTGTATGTGTTTGTTCTTGCATACGGAATAAGAAAGGTGTTTTTATCCTTATGTCTATCTGAGGGTTGTATTAAGTTATCTTTGTGTTGTATTTCTAAATTAGAATTAATTGCTTTATGTATGATTACTACTTTGCTCTTGGTTCTTCTATCCTCTAGTGTTTCAAGGTTTAATGATTTAACTAATGGTGTTACTCTTGTCAGTTTCGAATATTCTCCAGTAATGAATCTGGCAGCTCTTTTTTGAATTTGTTCTAGTTTATCAATGTTTTCTTTGGTGGATGGGTCCCATACAGAAGATGCATATTCTAGTGCAGGTCTCACCAAAGTGAGGTAGCATTTTAGTTTTATATCTCTATTACATTTGTTAAAGTTCCTTTTTATAAAGCCTAAGGTTTTGTTTGATTTTTTAATAACTTCATTGACATGGGGATTCCATGATAGTTTCTCATTTATTAAGACTCCTAAGTATTTTGCATCTTTAGTTTGGGTCAGTTCTTTTCCATGAATGTAATATTTTGAATTTATTTGTTTCTTTTTCTTTGTTACTCTTAACAGTTGACACTTTTCTGGATGGAAAGACATACTCCAGTTAGTTTCCCATTTTATCAATTCATCTAAGTCTTTTTGTAAAATTTTGCCATCTTGTTCTGATTTAATTGTTCTATAGATTATACAATCATCAGCAAATAGCCTAACTTTTGTACCTGTTGAGATGTTGTTGGGTAAATCATTTATATAAATTAAAAAGAGTAAGGGACCTAGCACAGTTCCTTGTGGAACTCCTGAGTTAACCTTTATTGGTGCAGATTTAGATCCATTAATTATTACAGTTTGCTCCCTGCCCAAAAGGAAGTCTTGGATCCAGTGATGTAAGGAACCTGAGATTCCAAAGTAGTTAAGTTTTTTAAGTAAACTAAGGTGGTGAACTTTGTCAAATGCTTTTGAGAAGTCTAGTAATATTGTATCTATTTGATCATTTTTGTCCAAGCCTTTTGATAGTTCATCTATTAAACCTATTAATTGTGTTTCACATGATCTGTTTTTTCTAAAGCCGTGTTGATGTGGGCATAGGGCATTATATTTGTCAAGGTGGTTAACTATTCTACTATATATTATGTGTTCTAGTAATTTACAGGTGATACTAGTAAGTGATACAGGCCTGTAATTACCAGGGTCTGATTTATCCCCTTTCTTAAAGAGTGGACTTACATTAGCTAATTTCCAATCCTGGGGCACTTTACCCTGGTTTAGAGAGGCTTGAAAGAGAACTACAAGGATTGGGGACAGTTCATTGCTTAGTTCTTTTAATAATCTTGCAGGCAAATCATCTGGGCCAGTAGCTTTGTTTATTTTTAAGTTTTTTAGGAGTGAATGTATACCTATCTCATCTACAGTTATGTTACCTATTTCCTCCATTTTATTTAAATTTATTAAAACTTCCTTGTCGCCTGAGGCAGAAAAAGATGATGCAAAATATGTGTTAAGGATATTAGCTTTAGTTCCATTATCATTATAGGTTTTATTATTTGAGCCTTTTAGTGTGGCTATTCCTGAAGGTTCCATTTTTTTAGATTTGATAAAGGACCATAAGATACTTACTCGTCATTTGTAA
>CALYLW010002715.1:0-33171 GCA_944989445.1 Ampullaceana balthica | reverse complement strand
GCATACTCTCAGGCCTTTCAGTACCAGATGTGACACTGGAACTAGGCCCTGCATACTCTCAGGCCTTTAAGAGCCATGTGTGACACTGGAACTAGGCCCTGCATACTCTCAGGCCTTTCAGTGCCAGATGTGACACTGGAACTGGAACTAGGCCCTCCATACTTTCAGGCCTTTCAGTGCCAGATGTGACACTGGAACTAGGCCCTGCATACTCTCAGGCCTTTCAGTGCCAGATGTGACACCGGAACTATGCCCTGCATACTCTCAGGCCTTTCAGTGCCAGATGTGACACTGGAACTAGGCCCTGCATACTCTCAGGCCTTTCAGTGCCAGATGTGACACTGGAACTAGGCCCTGCATACTCTCAGGCCTTTCAGTGCCAGATGTGACACCGGAACTAGGCCCTGCCTAATCTCAGGCCTTTCAGTGCCAGATGTGACACTGGAACTAGGCCCTGCATACTTTCAGGCCTTTCAGTGCCAGATGTGACACTGGAACTAGGCCCTGAATACTCTCAGGCCTTTCAGTGCCAGATGTGACACAGGAACTAGGCCCTGCAGACTCTCAGGCCTTTGAGTGCCAAGTGCGACTGGAACTGGAACTAGGCCCTGCATACTCTCAGGCCTTTCTGTGCCAGATCTGAAACCGGAACTAGGCCCTGCATACTCTCAGGCCTTTCACTGGCAGATGTGACACCGGAACTAGGCCCTGCATACTATCAGGCCTTTCAGTGCCAGATGTGACACTGGAACTAGGTCCTGCATACTATCAGGCCTTTCAGTGCCAGATTTGACACTGGAACTAGGCCCTGCATACTCTCAGGCCTTTCAGTGCCAGATGTGACACCGGAACTAGGCCCTGCATACTCTCAGGCCTTTCAGTGCCAGATGTGACACTGAAACTAGGCCCTGCATACTTTCAGGCCTTTCAGTGCCAGATGTGACACTGGAACTAGGCCCTGCATACTCTCAGGCCTTTCAGTACCAGATGGGACACTGGAACTGGAGCTAGGCCCTGCATACTTTCAGGCCTTTCAGTGCCAGATGTGACACTGGAACTAGGCCCTGAATACTCTCAGGCCTTTCAGTGCCAGATGTGACACCGGAACTAGGCCCTGCATACTCTCAGGCCTTTCAGTGCCAGATGTGACACAGGAACTAGGCCCTGCATACTCTCAGGCCTTTCAGTGCCAGATGTGACACTGGAACTAGGCCCTGCATACTCTCAGGCCTTTCAGTGCTACATGTGACACTGGAACTGGGCCCTGCATACTCTCAGACCTTTCAGTGCCAGATGTGACACTGGAACTAGGCCCTGCATACTCTCAGGCCTTTCAGTGCCAGATGTGATACTGGAACTAGGCCCTGCATACTCTCAGGCCTTTCAATGCCAGATGTGACACTGGAACTGGAGCTAGGCCCTGCATACTTTCAGTGTCAGATGTGACACCGGAACTAGGCCCTGTGTACTCTCAGGCCTTTCAGTGGCAGATGTGACACTGGAACTAGGTCCTGCATACTCTCAGGACGTGCCAGATGTGACACCGGAACTAGGCCCTGCATACTCTCAGGCCGTGCCAGATGTGACACTGGAACTAGGCCCTGCATACTCTCAGGCTGTGCCAGATGTGACACTGGAACTAGGCCCTGCATACTCTCAGGCTGTGCCAGATGTGACACTGGAACTAGGCATACTCTCATGCCACTGCTGATCACGTAACAGCCAAGTGTCTATATATATGATGTTGAAGGCCTTTTGTCTGAACATAAACTTTTGTGTATGGTCTTCCTACAGGTTTTCTTGTTAAAGTCTTTTATTTCTTCAACTTGAATGCAGTTTTTTGCACAGTCATGTGTGTTTTGGCCATAGGGGCAGGGTAGTTGTGACCTCGGCTACACATAAGTAAAACTAAGGCATACCTGCATCAGCACCGTGTAAGTCACAGGGACGGTATCTGTCAGGTATGATGGTACCTCTGCAGGTTGCCAGGTTAACCTCAGGGAGTCTGATCTTACATCAGAGATGAGTGGTTCATGTTGGGATATCACAGGGGCCACTGAAAGACACAGATTTGAGAAGCCCTGTAAAAGCTAGTAGTGATATTAATATAATGACATAAGGTGAATATGACACATCTGATATACAATAACATAAAAATCATACTAATATTTAAAAAAAAATCATATTGTTATTTTTTAAATAAAAATCTGAAAACAACAAATGTGTAAAAATTACCCAAGGTCGCACATTGATTGAATATATTTTAATTGAAAAAAATATACGCTCATGTAAAGAAATGGTTGTTAGAAAATAAGTTTTACAAATATTTTGTAAGTTTAGAAAAGTTTTGTTCTGTAGCAACAGATTTAAAAATCTAAAAACTACCTCTACCTTGTTTAACTTAAATTTCTTACCTGCTCTTTTCCTTACAAGGAATGGGTCGGTAGGATCACTAACTCCGTACTCGTTCTCAGCCCTGATACGAAACGAGTAATCCTGGTCTGGGCGGAGTTTTGTAACATGGAAATGTGTTTGAGTTATCTTTCGTTCAAGAGGACGCCAATCAGACCTTGGATGTTCTTGCACCTATCCATTAGAAAAACCCTAAATCATTACTTATTTAGCATACTTAGATAGATGAACCACAAATTTAAGTGAAATTAAAGTTCAGAGGATTGCATTGAAAAACAACCGAAACAACATATTGGGCAACATCACTAAATATATTAGAAAGACAATAAAAACATTCATTTTGTTGTCTAGATTATGATTCAAAGAATTTAAGTATACATGTAATTAACTTTAGATTAAAGTAATAAATTCGTATTCAATTTATAAGTGATGATAAAAAATATTTAAAAATAAGCACAAAGTCTGCAAGTCTGCAGTTAAATTAGAAAGTTATAGATCAGGGGTCGGCAAACTTTTTTGCCCGTTACCCCAAAATAAAAATTTTATGTTGACGTTACCCCTGAAGGCCCAGACGAAGGTTTCCACAATCTACAAAGCCAACTTAAAAAAGACCGCTTTCTCTCCTAAAATTATATTGTTATTTTTTCCCGGCAATTCTTTATTCAACACATTCTTATGCTAAAAAATATCAGCTAAGCGTGTGAGATGTGCAAGCCAACAATAGTTAGTAAAGATATCTGCCAGATTATGCCTTTGAGCAGCTAGAAATGTTGGAAGTTTAGCTTTCAGAGCCACCACTCTGTTCAGAACATTGCCACCTGAAAGCCTCAGTACCTCGGTGTGATGAAATAGATCTGTAAATTCAGCATCACCATCTTTACATAAACCATGAAACAGCCGCATTTGCAGTGCATGTCCTTTCATGAAATTTTCAATCAGGATAATATCATGCATGACAATCTACAGTTCAGGTTCCAGATGTTTCACAAGCAGAGCTTGACGATGGATCATACAGTGGTTAACTTCAGTTTTGGGATTCCTCTCTCTTGCGAAAGCCAAAAAACCACGACCCAACATAGCTTGAGCTCCATCAACAGACACAGCTTTACAGTCTTTCCATTTTAAATTAACCTTATCAAAGTATTCATTAACTTTATTGAATACATTTTTGCTAGACATCGCAATTCAAGAGGGTATTTTCTCTTCAATTGTTTGAAAACTGAGTTAAAAATGTAGTACCACTAAATTTGCACATTTAATGAGATAGTATACTATTAAATTTACTTGATGTTAAATTGCATAAGCACTGGCATAAGCACGTTAGCTCAGTTTTTCAGGCATTAATATTAGATATCACAGAGAGGATATTGGATACAGTTTGTAAGTCATGTGGATTAAAATTATTGTCATTCATGTCAATATACATGAAATTGGAGAGGATTTTTGGTGTCTTTGTTTAGTGCATATTAAGAAAAGTACATAGATATCAAAATTAAAAATGCGTTTTCCGGAAGTTACCATTTCAATAGTGGGCTTATGTTCCAATCAAATGACAGATTTTGAATACATCTAGTGGATTTTATATGTCCCAAATGAGTCTGCATTACCCCCAAAAATTCCCTTTTTACCCCAAATGGAGTAATTTACCCCTGTTCGCTAACCCCTGCTATAGATAATCAAAGGATATAACAGGTAAAGAGAACCAATGTATCTCACCTCAATCCTATAGGTGACAGGAGAATAATCAGTAATGCGACTGGGAAGCTCCACTGACCGCCAGCTTAAAATAACTGATTCTGGCTGGACACTGGATACATAAGGAGCATCCCTGGGCATCTTTGGTGGGCCTGGACATGGACAATTTATATTATTATGTTACATCGTGCCAAATAAGTGACTAATGAACCAGTAAGTGTGAATATAAAGGTGGGGAAAAAATACCATTTTGTTTTTCTGTGCTTCAAAAACTGCAAATATTTATTTTTTTCATGTTTACTTCTGACTGAATTTAAATTATCAACGCTGTTGCATGGCCCTGTATTTTAGTTTGGAATATGTTGATATATTTTAGCCTTTTGCTTAAAGAATATTTAAAAGCTAAATTAACAGATTTGATAATCTCTAATATGATGTGATCTTCCTCAGAAAATCAATTGGTTCATTTAGATTTGCTTAATGGCTCCCAATCAAGGGGAAGCTGTAAGGTATTCTTGCACTTAAAGAAGTTTATGTTTCTAATCTAAGCTGCTTAAACAAACAAAAACATCCTAAGACTTAACAGAGACAACAGCAGTCTTTTCAGCCATCCAATAATTGAGTATGAAAACAGCTTTACCAGCTCTTCTAGGCAGGTACACAGCCATGGTGGGTTCACTCTCTTCACCGTCACAGTCGGCAATGACACGGAACATGTAATCTTGGTCTGGGTACAGGAACTGTAAGTTGTAAGACGTAGAGGGAACACGACTGGCTACGTCATACCAGGCTGAGCTCGGGGGCTCCCGTCCCTCAACACGATAAACTATGGGGCGACTGGGGGCACCATATGCCAGGGAAGCTGATGGCCAGGAAAGAGTGGCCGATGAGGGTGAAATATTGGATAGGAAAGGTTCTTTTTTGGGAAGAATTGGGGCTGAAAATAAAAAATATCTTATAATATTATAAAAATGTTACCTATTCATAATTTCAATAAAGAAAAATAAAATATTGTTCTCAGTTTACACAAAAATTATTCTTTTAAAAAAATTAATAACTTATTGTGAGTGTAAAAATAATTTATTTTAAAAAAATGTACAATGAAACTCCATTTAAAATACATATGAAAATAATAATGGAATTATTGTGAGACATTCATTAGTAACATCATTCTAAAGTGGATTAATAAAGGGAATGACCACAGGTTTTACATTCATGGTTTAATACAACTCTGACTGTGATTCATTTACCCTAAGGAACATTGGAATATCTGAACTTACCAATGGAACATTGGAATATCTTAACTTACCAATGGAAAATTGGAATATCTGAACTTACCAATGGAACATTGGAATATCTGAACTTACCAATGGAACATTGGAATATCTGATCTTACCAATGGAACATTGGAATATCTGAACTTACCAATGGAACATTGGAATATCTGAACTTACCAATGGAACATTGGAATATCTGAACTTACCAATGGAACATTGGAATATCTGAACCTACCAATGGAACAGTGGAATATCTGAACTTACCAATGCGTCTGTGTACCTGTACTGGAAGGCTGTACTCTCCAGGTCCATACTCTGTTTCTGGACAGATACGGAAGCGATAATCTCTGTCGTTACGGAGTCCACGAAAGACATATGAAGTGTCAGGGATTCCTTTAGCTGCTGTCACCCAATCTCGACTAGGTATCTCCTGGAAAATTTTAATAAAAACAAGTTAAAGCTATTTTATTTCCAATCATACAGATTTTCATTAGAATAATCATTACCATATGTAAATGTAATGATTTGAACATTTTAAAGTGGTTCTTATTTTGTGAGAAAAGGCATCACCTGATACTCTACAGAATACACAATGGGTGTCAGATGTCGAGAGTAGTATGGTAGCTCTGCTGGTTTCCACTGAAGTCTCACAGAATCACTGCCCAGCTCAGATATGGAGGGTTCTCTAACGGGGAGACGAGGCCTTACTGAAAAATGATAGTTATTAGCTATCAACACAAGAATGAGATATTAGAACTCCATTGATTTCATATTAAACATGATTTTAACGACCCTTGACTCAAGCACTGACCTTTTAAATACTATTGCACTTAAATAATTGTGAGTGAAATTCACAAATTTAACCAATCACTTATGGGAATGAAATTTGACTTGTGCTTTTGTTAAACAACCCAAGCAACTAAAAATGTAATGGTCTTTCTTTAAGTGCTTTTTAAATTAATCATCTATTATTTTTTTTTAATTATTAGATTCATTTTACACATTAAAAATTAAGAATTTTCTTTACTAAAACTTTAATTATACTGTAGGCTCTGTTGAATCATTTACAAACAGTTTTTCAATACACCAAAGTATATATATTTACATCATTCTAATTTCTTCATTTTTGAAGAATTCCCCATCCTAAATGAAAAATAGATTTGTCTCTCATTTTACTGGTACGATGTCTATCATGTGATAAATGCATCATATTTTGTTGTTGCAGACAAAAGCTAAGATATATCCCCTCTACAATAAGAAATATAGTGTATATAAATAAAATTAATTTAAAATTAGGTGCGTGAGTCATTTATGGATGGTTCTCAATCTTTCAGACATCAATGTTTTCAGCCATACCATACTCAATAGCCAAAATAGCTATAGATTAGATAATCTTGGTGTATTCGTTATTGATCTTCATTTAAAAAAATTTAATTACAAATGTAAATTAATTTTAGAGAAGCTATTTCAACACCTTGCATTATTTAAGACAATGTTCGAATTAATGCAATTATTTTAGGCAGGGTAACTTCTACCCTAAACATCTTAAAAAACTTGTCTTGAATTCATTAATTCTTCTTTTTTTCCTGGTGGGTTAAAATATTGCTTGTTTGATTATGGCACGTAAGATATTTTGTATACTCTAATTTGAAGGCAAAATTTCAAAGTCCAGTATATTTGCTGGTGTACTAAAATCTGTTTTCTAAATTAGATATAACTTATATACTGCAAAAACTCACACGAATTTCTACAGTAATCTCATTTTATGAAGAATAAAACTTTATTTTCAACGGTTTTTCTTCACAGCATGGATCATATTCGCTTCGATCACCATATATTTGCTCTCGCATTCTTTGATTAGAAGATTCGATTAAAAGAATGAGGTCTCCACATAAAATTTTATTAAATGTCAAAGCAACCTTTAAGTATTCCATTAGTTTCTCTGCTAAGCATTTTTAACACTTTACTTTGTAACTAATGTCGGGCATCTTTGACATAAATTATAAGATAAAAATATTTCATTGTGTCTATCAAATTTCCTGCGTCTGTTCGTGTGTTGAGCTTTTTGTCTGCATCTATCAATTCTTCTATAGCTTTAAAAATAATCTCAAAATGGCTTCATGGTATATTCACTATTTTGTATCCTGAAGTCTGTTTAATGCAATGGTTGTAGTAGCAATTAGCTATTCCAAACAGTGTATGGACATGGAAAAGAATACGTAACAAGGTTCTAGTGTACTAAAATAGTTAGAGAGTTCGATTCAGTTGGAGTACCATGTAAACCAATTAGGTTAAATGAACTTTTTGAGCGAAATAGCGAGATTTGACATTGACATTTAATTTATTGCGCCTTTCTTTAAATCCTGCATACTTTCCATAAGTGTTAACGCATGTTGGGCCTCTGCAGTCCATTATTTTAAGATCTTCATTTATTTAAAATCATTTCAAAAATGTCGTAAGAACCTCTTGCCACTTTGTTTTGTTCTTTATTAATAGTTTATTCTTTTTATACATTTATGATTCTTTACAATTGCAAAAAACTTTGGTAATGTTAAGCACTTGTTTGTGAGTGGCCACTTTTGTATTTGTGTGCAAAGTTTTAATTCCATAAGATAATCAATTTTATTCATTATTTTTATTTATTCCACAACATAAAGACATTAAAATAAGTATGCTTTGAAAGAATAAACCATATACGTACGCCAACAATTTTGTTCCAGTAGCTTACCTACGTTAAAATCAATTAAATGTACCAGCACATAATTGTCATGTTCGTACACTACTTCGGCCCCTATGTTTTTCACCTGAGTGGCATTTTATCAGACGTCTTTTGATTAATAAAAGAATAAGAGTTTGAAATTTTGGCATTAGAAACGTTCACGTATTTTAATATAGTTTCTTCCTTTTAAAAAAATGTTATCTTTGTTTTTCTTTTCTTTTTATTAAACTTTATCATAACTTTTTTTATATTTTAGAAGCTAATTAACAAAGAGGAATTTGCCGCCCCCTCTCAACAATGTGCCGCTTGGCGAATTCTATTCGTTCTTGATTCAAATCGATAGGGTACCATCAGGCTCTGGTTTTTCAGAACAGTAGCATTAGTATCAGAAGAATTTAATAAGTTTTGGCAGTTGAAATGTTCACATGCTTTATGACAGTTCCTTTATTTCTTTTATCAATTTCTTATTTGGCTTTTCTTTAATTTCTATTAAAAGCTTAACTTTCTTATAAATTTGTTATTGTTAGAAAATATATAAAAAATACTAGGAATATGCCGCCCCTGGCAAAGTGCTGACGGGGCATTCGCCACCCCCTGCCCCCCCCCCTCGCTACGCCACTGGCTGGGGAGTTATTTTTAGACAAAAAGAGACATTACTACTTTGGTTATACATGTACAATTTTTTACATTTTTTCTTTATAATTCTTGCTACAGAGTTGTTTGGTGATTTTATTATAGTCCTGTCCTTATAAATGTTTAACTTCTTCAACATCAGGAATAGTGAACTGTCATGGAGTTCAAACGCCCCGTAATCATCACATTAACACCAATATCATTTGGTAAGTGACCATAGGCACAGGCCACACCCTGCTCCTCATATCACAATTAGTGTCAATGTAATCGTTGGATGTGGCTGCAGCGTTGTCAGTAATGCTCTGTGGTCGGACCGTTCTATTAGTTCCCTAACCAATGCCAAGGGGGTTTATTTAACAATGCCTCTTCTGCTTTGAAATTATATTTTGAATATTTAAAAAATGCAGTAATATTCAAGAAAGTATTTTGAAATAACTATTTAAATAACTATTTTATACAATACTGAAATAAATTAATCTTAAGTGAAAAATAATTGACTTTTGGTATATGGGATATTTCAAATGTCAAAGGTCACATCACTCTCACAAGAGACAAACAAAGTATCACAACATAACTACAGTACAGATTCAACTATGAAAACGGATGCAAAATGCTTGGTGTATTTTCTGCACTTAAGAAGAAAAAACTCATACGGTGAGTGCTGAGTTAGAAGTTCAAGCTATCGTCTACTATGCACCCAGGATTCCATAAGATGATTATTCAGTATTTCAAAAAAATATTTACATTCTAATGGAAATTAATGATCTATTGGAATGTTTTATAATTGAAGAATTAAAGAACACAAGATTATCGTCATATTTTTTGAAGATTTTACAATACAAAAATTATTTAACAACTTTAAGTTACATGCATTATTTTTAAATGATAGATATTTGACAGTCTTTCCAAACACAGCAATCGATACACACAACTTTACTCAGTCAGTTTTTAAAATAAACTACCAGCATTACACAATGAAATCCAACACTATAGAGCCTAAGATAACAATTTTACCATATTCTACTGTTTATAAAGTAATTTGCCATGACACTGATAATTTTTAATAAAATAATGTTGCCATGTTGTAAACTTTTTGTTGTAAAATGTACTTGTGGTGGGCATTATGTAGGACCTTTAAAATTTCATTTTAATCATTTGAAATCTACTCAAATGATTAAATAAAATGTTTGTGGAAAAATTTAGTGAAAGGATTTTATTTTTTAAAATACATTTTTTTGTTTTTTGCTTGTTGAAGGGAAATTTGATTAAAAGATACTGGAATGATTTGGATTCACACTTTTCCAAAATGTGATTTTATGACAATGGAAAGCATGGTTGTAAATTATATATTAAACCAGAAATACTTCAAAAAGGTTTCAAATCAGAAGAAATGAAAAATTCACTATAAAAAAAAACATTCTCATCAACCACTTTACATACACATGGTTTCTAGTCATGCACATCTCTTCTTAGAAATGTCTGAAAATTAAAACAGAAATTATTACTAACAAATAAAACTAAATAATTCTTGATTGTCATTTCTTGGATTTCTTCTGCCATACTAACAACCAACAAACCACACGTCAACACAACCAAGCACACAGGGATTTCTTCTGTCATACTAACAACCAACCAAACACACAGGGATTTCTTCTGTCATACTAACAACCAACCAAGCACACAGGGATTCTTCTGTCATACTAACAACCAACCAAACACACAGGGATTTCTTCTGTCATACTAACAACCAACCAAGCACACAGGGATTTCTTCTGTCATACTAACAACCAACCAAGCACACAGGTTTACACAGAATTGAACAAAGTATTTTGTGAGTTCAGTTAAAGATGACATTTAGCTGGATGAAATAAAGACTCTAAAACCCAGGAAATAAAGACTCTAAAACCCAGGAAATAAAGACTCTAAAACCCAGGAAATAAAGACTCTAAAACCCAGGAAATAAAGACTCTAAAACCCAGGAAATAAAGACTCTAAAACCCAGGAAATAAAGACTCTAAAACCCAGGAAATAAAGACTCTAAAACCCAGGAAATAAAGACTCTAAAACCCAGGAAATAAAGACTCTAAAACCCAGGAAATAAAGACTCTAAAACCCAGGAAATAAAGACTCTAAAACCCAGGAAATAAAGACTCTAAAACCCAGGAAATAAAGACTCTAAAACCCAGGAAATAAAGACTCTAAAACCCAGGAAATAAAGACTCTAAAACCCAGGAAATAAAGACTCTAAAACCCAGGAAATAAAGACTCTAAAACCCAGGAAATAAAGACTCTAAAACCCAGGAAACGCTTATGGTAAAATTAATTACAAGTAAGAGAATTACTATTACTGGAGGAAATTTAGTTTTTGTGGTTAATCTTGTCATATACCCATTAAAGTGAATAGTAGTATTAAGAATGAGAGTGAAACAGTGAATTTTCAAAGTAACTTTGTGTTGCTGTCCAAAAATAAAATTCAATAAATTATTTTTAAAAATTTATCAACACTATTAACACCAGCATTTTGCATCTTACAACAAATGAAAGACATTCGGTCTTGAATTTGTATGTAGTGTAAGCCAATTATTTATTTGACAGTACTGTTTGGTCAGATATGTATGACTTATAGTTTCGGTCATGACTGGAGTGTCACCAACTTAATTATTTGACAGTAATGTTTGGTCAGATATGTATGACTTATAGTTTCGGTCATGACTGGAGTGTCACCAACTTAATTATTTGACAGTAATGTTTGGTCAGATATGTATGACTTATAGTTTCGGTCATAGTTTCGGTCATAGAAAAAGAAAAAACATAAAACAAATATAATGAGATAAGAGAAGAGAGAGATCGAGAAGAGACAGAGACATAGGCAAGAAAGAGACAGAAAGATAAAGAGAAGAAAGAGAGAAAAAATGAAACAGAAAAGAGACACAGAAAATACAGATAGATACGAAAAACAACACCACACACACACCAACACCCACGCACCACACACACCACACACACACACACCCCACACACACCACCCCACACACACACACCCCACCCCTCACCCCACACACACACCACACACCCCACACACACTCACCCCCACACACACACCCCACCCCTCCACACACACCCCCACACACACCCCACCCCACCCCCACCCCACCCCACACACACACCCCCACACACACACCACCCCACCCCACACCCCACCCCACCCCCACACCCCACCCCACACACACCCCACCCCACCCCACACCCCACCACACACACACCCCACCCCCCCCCACACACACCACCCCACCCCACCCCACCCCACACCACACACCCCACCCCACCACACACCCCACACCCCCCACCCCACACACACCACCCCACACACACACCCCCCCCACCCCACCCCACCCCACCCCACACCACACCCCACACACACCCCCACACACACCACACCCCACACACACCCCACCCCCACACACCCCACCCCACCCCCACACCCCACCACACACCCCCCCCACCCCACCCCACACCCCACCCCCCCCCCCCCCCCCCACACCCCACACACACCACACCACCCCACACCCCACCCCCACACACACCCCACCACCCCACACCCCACCCCCACACCCCACCCCACCCCCACCCCACCCCACCACCCCACACACACCCCCCCCCCACCCCACCCCACCCCCACACCCCACACCCCCCCCACCCCACACCCCCACACACACACACCCCCCCCACACCCCACCACACCCCCACCCCACACCACCCCACCACCACACCACACCCCACCACCCCACACCCCCACCCCACACCCCCACCCCACACCCCCCCACCCCACCCCACACCCCCACACACACCCCCACCCCACACCCCCACACCCCCACCCCACACCACCCCACCCCACCACACCCCACACCCCCCCCCCACCCCACCCCACCCCCCCACACCCCACACCACACCCCACCCCCCCCACACACACCCCCCCCACACCCCCCACACACACACCCCCCCCCCACCCCACCCACCCCACACCACACACCCCCACACACACCCCCCCCCCCACACCCCACCCCCACACCCCACCACCCCACCACACCCCCCACACCCCACCCCACCCCCACACCCCCACCACCCCACCCCACCACCCCACCCCCACCCCACACCCCCACACCCCACCCACACCCCCCCCCCCACACCCCACACCCCACCCCCACCCCACCACACCCACCCCACACCCCCACCCCACCCCACCACCCCACCCCACCCCACCCCACCCCCCCCACCCCACCCCACACCCCCCCCCCCCCACCCCACACCCCACCCCCACACACACCACACCCCCCCCCACACACACCCCCCCACACCCCACCCCCCCCACCCCACCCCACACCCCCACACCCCCACACCCCACCCCCACCACACCACACCCCACCCCCACACCCCCACACACACCCCACCCCCACCCCACACACACCCACACCACACACCCCCCCACCCCACACACACCCCACCCCACCCCCACCCCACACCCCACCCCACCCCCACCCCACCCCACCCCACCCCACCCCACCCCACCCCCCCACCCCACCCCACCCCACCCCACCCCACCCCACCCCCCCCACCCCACACACACCCCACCCCCCCCACCCCACCCCACCCCACCCCACCCCACCCCCCCCACCCCACCCCACCCCACCCCACCCCACCCCACCCCACCCCACCCCCCCCACCCCACCCCACCCCACCCCACCCCACCCCACCCCACCCCACCCCACCCCCCCCCCCCCCCCCCACCCCACCCCACCCCACCCCACCCCACCCCTCCCCACCCCACCCCACCCCACCCCTCCCCACCCCCCCCCCCCCCTCACCCCCCCCCACACCCCACACCACACACACCACTCTCACACCCCACCCCCCCCCTCCCCACTCCCCACCCCCCCCCCTCACACCCCCCCCCCACTCCCCACTCACCACCCCACTCCACACTCCCCCCACCCCACCACCCCACACCTCACTCACTCTCCCCCACCCCACTCCCCACACACACACACCCCACACACACCCCTCTCCCCCCCCCACCCCTCACACACACACTCCCCTCACCCCACCCCACCCCTCCCCACCCCTCCCCACCCCTCACTCCCCACCCCACCTCACCCCACCCCACCCCACACCCCACACCCCACCCCACCCCCCCCACCCCCCACTCCCCCACACCCCACACACACACCCCACCCCACACCCCTCACCACCTCCACCCCCCCACCCCCCCCCCACACCACACCCTCCCCACACACACCTCCCCCCCACACCCCACCCCTCCCCCCCCCCACTCCACACCCCACTCACACTCCCCACACCCCACACACCCCACACACACCCCCACCCCCCCCCCTCCCCCCCCCACACACACCCCACCCCTCACCCCACCCCACCCACTCTCCCCACTCCCCTCTCCCCCACCCCACCCCCCCCCCACCCCACACCCCACTCCCCACTCCCCACACCCCACCCCCCACCCCACCACCCCACTCACCCCACCCCACCCCACCCCTCACCCCACCACCCCACACCCCTCCCCACACCCCACCCCACCCCACTCCCCCCACCCCCCCCCCTCACTCACACCCCACCCCACACCCCACCCCACACACACCCCACCCCACCTCCCCCCCACCCCACCCCACTCCCCCCCACTCTCCCCCCCCACCTCCACCCCACCCCACCCCACACCCCCCCACCCCTCACTCCCCCCCCACCCCTCACCCCCCCCCCCTCACCCCACACCCCACTCCCCCCCCACCCCACCCCACACCCCTCCCCACCCCACCCCCCCCCCACACACACTACCCCACACCCCTCACACCCACCCCCCCCCACACACTCACACACACCCTCCCCCCCCCCTCCCCACACACCCCACACACACCCCACACACACACCCCCCCCCCACCCCCACCCCACCCCACTCCCCTCACCCCCCCCCCACCCCACCACCCCACACCCCCTCCCCACCCCACCACACCCCCCCCCCCACTCCCCACACTCCCCTCACCCCACACACTCCCCACACACACCCCACCCCACCCCCACACCCCACCCCACCCCTCCCCACACCCCACCCCACACCACACACACCCCACCCCACCCCTCCCCCCCCCCCCCTCCCCACCCCACCCCACCCCACACACCCCCCACACCCCACTCTCCACACCCCCCCCCCACACACACCCCACCCCACTCCCCCCCCCCACTCACCCCTCCCCACCCCACCACACCACACCCCTCCCCACCCCACCCCTCCCCACACACACCCCACCCCTCTCCCCACCCCACTCCCCCCACCCCACCCCACTCCACCCCTCCACCCACACACACACACCTCCCCACACCCCACCCCACACCCCTCCCCACCCCACCCACACCCCACACTCACCCCTCCCCACCCCACTCCCCCTCACCCCTCCACCCCACCCCACACCCCACCCCACCCCTCCCCACCCCCCCCCCACCCCCCCCTCTCCACCCCACACACACCCCACCCCTCCCCACACCCCGCACACCCACTCCCCACACCCCACACCCCACCCCACCCCACACCCCCCCCCCCCCACTCACTCCCCCCCCACACACACCCCACACCCCACCCCACCCCACCCCCCCTCACACCCCCCACCCCCCACCCCCCCACCCCACACCCCACCCCACCCCACCCCACCTCACCCCACCCCACACACACCCCACCCCACACCCCACCCCACCCCACCCCTCTCCCCACCACCACTCCCCTCCCCACCCCTCACACCCCACCCCCCCCTCCCCCCCCTCTCTCTCCCCTCCCCACCCCTCCCCACCCCACCCCTCCCCTCCCCTCCCCACTCTCCCCACCACTCTCACCCCACCCCACTCCCCTCTCACTCTCCACACCCCCCCCCACTCTCCCCACCACTCCCCACCACCCCTCCCCTCCCCTCCCCTCTCCCCACACTCTCACACCCCCCCCCTCCCCCCACACACACACCCCCCCCTCTCACTCACACCCCCCCCCCTCCCCTCCCCCCTCTCCCCCCCACCCCACCCCACCCCACCCCTCCCCCACTCTCCCCTCCCCCCCCTCACTCCTCCCCACCCCCCCCCCTCACACACACCCCCCCTCTCACTCCCCACCCCCCCCCCCCCCCCCACACTCACTCACACACACACCCCACACACCCCTCCCCACTCACCCCACCCCCACACCCCACACACCTCACTCCCCACCACCTCCCCCCCCACACACACCCTCACACCCCCCCCCCACCCCCCCACCCCTCCCCCCCACCCCACCCCACTCACCCCTCCCACACACCCCACCCCTCTCTCTCCCCACCCCCCCCTCTCCCTCACCCCCCTCTCACCCCACACCCCTCTCACCCCTCCCCTCACCCCCCCCTCACCCCACACCCCCCCCTCACTCCCCCCCCACACACACTCCCTCCCCCCCACACCCCCCACTCTCACACCCCCCCCCCACCCCTCCCCCCCCCCACACACACCCCCCCCCTCCCCACCCCACTCTCCCCACACTCCCACCCCCCTCACCCCCCCCCTCACACACACTCCCCACCCTCTCACACTCCCCCACACTCACTCCCTCTCCCCCCCCCCCCCCTCCTCACACTCCCCTCTCTCTCCCCTCTCACCCCCCCCACTCCCCTCTCACTCCCCCACCCCCCCCTCACACCCCTCTCTCTCCACTCTCCACTCTCCCCCCCCCACTCCCCTCACTCACCCCTCCCCCCCCCCCCACCCCTCCTCCCCACTCACGCCCCCCCCACTCTCCTCTCACTCTCACTCACCCCCCCCCCTCACTCACCCCACTCACACTCACCCCCCACACACACTCCCCTCCCCACCCCCCCCCTCTCCCCCCCCTCACTCACTCTCACCCCACTCTCACACCCCACCACCCCCCTCACCCCCCCCCTCCCCCACACTCCCCCCACTCTCACTCCCCCCCCCCACCTCCTCTCTCCCCCCCCCCACTCTCCCCCCCCCCACTCCCACACCCCTCCCCCCCCTCTCTCTCACCTCACCCTCCCCCCCCCTCACACTCTCTCACTCACACACACACTCCCCACCCCCCCCCCTCTCTCACACTCTCCCCACCCCTCCCCACTCCCCCCCCCCACTCCCCCCCCCACCCCACTCACTCCCTCACCCCCCCCCCTCTCCCCCCCCCCCACTCACCCCTCTCACCCCACACCTCACTCCCCTCTCACCCCCCCCTCACACCCCCCCTCTCTCACACTCCACTCTCTCTCACACCCCGCTCTCCCCCCCACACCCCTCACACCCCTCTCACCCCACCCTCACCTCTCTCTCCCTCCCCCCCCCCCCTCTCTCCCCCCCCTCTCACACCCCACACCCCACACACACCCCCACACACCCCACTCCCCACCCCACCCCACCCCCCCCCTCCCACACACACTCACACCACCCCCCCCTCCCACACACCCCACTCCACCCCACACGCACACTCACCTCCCCTCCACTCCCCTCCCCCTCACTCCCCTCACACCCCACCCCCCCCACACCCCACACTCCCCCCCCCCCTCCCCACCCCACTCTCCCACACCCCCCCCCCACACTCTCACCCCTCCCCCCCACCACACTCCCCCCCCACACTCCCCCCCCACTCACCCCTCCCCCACTCACCCCCCCCACCACCCCACCCCACACCCCACACACACCCCACCTCCCACACCCCACTCCACCCCACCCCCCCCCCACTCCCCGCCCCACTCTCACACTCTCTCTCCCCCACACACACACACCACCCCCCCCCCTCCCCTCACACCCCACCCCACCCCACCTCACACTCTCCCCACCCCTCACCCCACCCCCCCCCACACACACACCCCCCCCACACACACCCCACCCCACCCCACGCACCCCACACCCCCCCCACTCACCCCACACCCCCACACCCCACACCCCCCCCCCACCCCACCCCACCCCACACACACACCCCCCCCCACCACACTCACCCCACCCCACACACACCCCTCCCCCCCCCACACCCCACCCCCCCACCCCACTCCACACCCCACCCCACACACACACCTCACCCCACACACCCCCTCCCCACCCCTCACCCCACCCCACACACACCCCACACCCCACCCCACACCCCACACCCCCCCCACCCCTCCCCACCCCACCCCCCCACACACCCCACACACACTCCCCACACCCCACCCCACACCCCCCCCACCCACACCCCACCCTCCCCCCCACCCCACCCCTCACCCCACACCCCACCACCCCTCCCCCCCCCCACCCCACTCACCCCCCCCACCCCTCACTCCCCACCACACCCCACCACCCCTCCCCCCCCCCACACCCCCCCCCCACACACACTCCCCACTCACCCCCCCCCCCCCCTCACACCCCTCACTCTCACCCCACACCCCACACACACTCCACACTCTCCCCCCCCACCCCCCCCTCACACTCCACTCCCCACACCCCTCACTCACACACACACACCACCCCCACCCCACACCCCACACTCACCCCACTCCACCCCACCCCTCCCACTCCCCACCCCACCCCACCCCACCCCCCCCCCCCACACACACCACACTCACCCCTCCCCACCCACTCACACCCCCCCCCCACACCCCACCCCACCCCCCCCCCCACCCCACACACACACCCCACCCCACCCCACACACCCCACTCCCCACCCCTCCCCACCCCACCCCCTCACCCCACACACACACACACACCCCCCCCACCCCTCCCCACACCCCCCCCCCACCCCACCCCACTCACCCCCCCCCACCCCTCCCCACCCCCCCCCACCCCACCCCACCCCACCCCACCCCACCCCACCCCACACCCACCCCTCCCCACCCCCCCTCCTCCCCACCCCACCCCCCCCCCTCCCCACCCCACCCCACCCCACACCCCACACCCCTCCCCCCCACCCCACACACACCCCACACCCCCACCCCTCCCCACCCCCCCACCCCACACCCCACACCCCACTCACCCCACACCCCACACCCCACCCCACCCACCCCTCCCTCCCCCCCCCCACCCCACCACCCCACTCACCACTCACCCCACCCCACCCCACTCCCCACCCCCCCCTCCCCCCCCCCTCCCCACCCCACCCCTCCCCACCCCACCCCACTCACCCCACTCCCCCCCCCACACCCCACACCCCCCCCCCCACCCCACTCACTCACACTCACTCACCCCCCCACACCCCCCCCCACACCCCACACCCCACCCCACACACACCCCACACCCACCCCCCCCTCCACCCCACACCCCCACCCCACACCACCCCACACCCCACCACCACCCCACTCCCCCCCCCCACACACACACCCCCCCCCCCACCCCACACCCCACACTCACCCCACTCACACCCCACACCCCCCCCACCCCACACACACACCCCACACCCCACACCCCCCCCCCTCCCTCACCCCACACCCCTCCCCACCACCCCCCCCCCACACCCCCCCCCACCCCACCCCACACACACCCCACGCACTCCCCACACACACACACCTCCCCCCCCCCCCCCCCCACCCCACACCCCACCCCCCCCCACCCCACCCCACACACTCACACACACCCCTCCTCCCCACCACCCCACCCCACCCCTCACTCACTCCCCACCCCACACCCCACCCCACACACACACCCCCCCCCCCCCCACCCACACACACCCACCCCACCCCTCACACTCCCCACTCCCCACCTCCCCCCCCACCCCCACTCCCCCCCCCACTCACACCCCCTCACACACACCCACTCACTCCCCCCTCCCCACACTCTCACCCCCCCCCCTCACTCACCCCACTCACCCCACCCCCCCCTCCCCACCCCCCCCCCACACCCCACCCCACCCCCCCCCCACACCCCACCCCACTCTCCCCCCCCCTCACCACACTCACTCTCCCCACTCACCCCCACCCCACACCCCTCCCCACTCACACACCCCACACACACCCCCCCCCCACTCCCCACCCCTCCCCACCACACACACCCCACACACACACCCCCCCCCACCCCACACCCCACTCACACACCTCCCCCACCCCCCCCCACACTCCACACACACACCCCCCCCTCCCCACTCTCCCCCCCCACCCCACACCCCCCCCCCACTCCCCCCCCCCCACACACACACACTCACCCCCCCCTCACCACCCCACACACACTCACACCCCCCACACCCCACACACACACACCCCTCACACACCCCACCCCACCCCCCCCCCCCCCACCCCCCCTCCCCCCCCCCACCCCACACCCCACACACTCACACACACACACGCCCCACCACACTCACCCCCCCCCCACCCCACTCCACACCTCTCTCTCACCCCCCCCCCACCCCACCTCCCCCCCACCCCACACTCCCCACACTCCCCCCCCCCACCCCACACCCCACACACACACCCTCCCCCCCCCCACCCCACACCACACACACTCCCCACACACACACACACACACCCCCCCCCCCACCCCACCCCACCCCACACCCCACACACACACACACACACACACACCACACACACCCACCCCACCCCCCCCCACACACACACACACACACCCCCCCCACCCTCCCCCCCCACACACCCCACCCCACCCCACACACACACACCCCACGCACACACCCCCCCCCCCCCACGCACACACACTCCCCCCCACTCACACACACACACTCCCCCCCCCACCACACCCCACACCCCCCCCCCACCCCACCCCACCCCACACCCCCCCTCACACACACACCCCTCCACCCCACCCCACCCTCACCCCACCCCACACTCCCCCCCCCCACACACTCACACACACCCCCCCCCCACCCCTCCCCCCCCACCCCACACCCCCTCACACACACTCACACACACACCCACCCCACCCCACACCCCCCCCCCCCCTCCCCCCCCACACCCCACACACACCCCACCCCACTCCCCACACACACACACACACCCCCCCCCCCCCCCCCCACACCCCACACACACACACACACACACACACCACACCCCCCCCCCACCCCCCCCCCACTCCCCCTCCCCTCACACCCCCCCCCACACCCCACCCCACACCCCACCCCACCACTCTCACACCCCCACCACCCCACTCACACACCACCCCACCCCACTCACACACACACACACACACCCCACACCCCACCCACCACCCCCCCCCACACCCCACCCCACACCCCCCCCTCACACTCACCACCCCACACACACCCCCCCCCACCCCCCACACTCACACCCCACCCCCCCCCCACACACACACCCTCACACACACACACACACACACACACCCCACACCCCACACCCCCCCCCCTCACCCCCCCCCCACCCCACACACACACCCCCCCCCACCCCCCCCCCACTCACTCACCCCACACACCCCTCCCCACACACCCCACCCCCCCCCACACCCCCCCCCCACACACCCCACCCCACCACCCCACACACCCCCCCCCCACACACACACTCACCCCACCCACACACACTCCCCACACACACCACCCCACACCCCACACACACACACACACCCCCCCCCCCACACCCCACCCCACCACACCCCCCCACCCCACCCCACCCCCCCCCACTCCCCACCCCTCACACCCCCCCCTCACCCCACACACACCCCACCCCCCACCACACACACACACCACCCCCCCCACCCCACCCCCCCCCCTCCACACACCCCCCCCCCACCCCCCCCCACCCCCCCCCCTCCCCACACTCACACCCCCCCCCACACACCCCACCACCCCACCCCCCCCCCTCTCACCCCACACCCCACCCCACCACCCCCCCCACACACACCCCCCCCACACCCCACCCCCCCCCCCCTCACCCCACACACACACACTCCCCACACACACCCACACACCCCACCACCCCACCCCACACCCCACCCCCCCCCCACACACACCCCCCCCACACCCCCCCCCACCCCACACCCCACCCCACCCCACCCCTCCCCACACCCCCCACACCCCACCCCACACCCCCCCCACCACCCCACCCCACCCCACCCCACACCCCACCCCACACCCCACCCCACTCCCCACCCACCCCACTCCCCACACCCCACACCCCACCCCACCCCACCCCCCCCCACCCCACACCCCACCACACACCCCCCCCACACCCCACACCCCACCCCTCCCCACCCCACACCCCACCCCCCCCCCACCCCCCCCCCACCCCACACCCACTCACCCCACCCCCCCCACCCCGCCCCCCACACCCCCCCCACCCCACCCCACCACCCCACCCACACCCCACACCCCACCCCACTCACCCCACCCCACCCCCCCCCCCCCCACCCCACCCCACCCCTCACCCCACACACACCCCACCCCACCCCACCCCACCCCACACCCCCCCCCCACACCCCCCCCCCCCCCCCTCCCCACCCCCCCCCCACTCACACACACACCCCACCCCACACACCCCACCCCACACCCCCCCCCACCTCACCCCACACCCCACACCCCCCCCCCACCCCACACACCCCACCACACACACCCCACTCCCCACACTCTCCCACCCCACACACCCCACACTCCACACACACCACACCCCACCCCACCCCACCCCACCCCACACACACACCCCACCCCCCCCCCTCACCCCACCACCCCTCACACCCCACCCCACCCCACCCCACTCCCCACCCCACTCACACCCCACCCCCCCCCCCCCACACACACCCCACCCCACCCCACACCCCCCCCCCACCCCACTCACGCCACCCCACCCCACCCCCACCCCCCCCCACCCCACCCCACTCCCCTCACACTCACACCCCACCCCACCACCCCACCCCCCCCCCACCCCACACCCCACACCCCCCTCCCCACCCCACCCCACACCCCCCACACCCCACTCACCCCACCACCCCCCCCCACCCCACACCCCACCCCACCCCACCCCTCCCCCCCCCCACCCCACCACTCCCCCCCCCCACACCCCACCCCACACCCCACCCCACCCCACCCCACCCCCCCCCACCCCACCCCACCCCCCCCCCCCCCACACCCCACACCCCACCCCACCCCACCCCACACACACACACCCCACCCCCACCCCACACTCACCCCACACCCCACCCCTCCCCACCCCACACACACCCCACCCCCCCCCACACTCCCCACACCCCACACCCCACACCCCACACACACACACCCCCCACACCCACACACCCCACCCCACACCCCACACACACCCCACACCCCACCCACCCCCCCCCTCTCCACCCCACACACACACCCCCCCCCCACACACACACACCCCACCGCACCCCACACCCCCCCCCCTCCCCCCCCCCACCCACACACACACACCCCACACCCCTCACACCCCACACACCCCCCCCACCCCCCACTCCCCACCCCACCCCACCCCACACACACCCCACACCCACACCACCCCACCCCTCCACACTCCCCCCCCACCCCACACACCCACCCCCCCCACCCCACACACACCCCACCCCACACCTCTCACCCCACACCCCACACACTCACACACACCCCACCTCCCACCCCACACCCCACCCCACCACCCCCCCCCCTCCCACCCCACACACCCCCCCTCACCCCTCCCCACCACACACACACTCCCCACACCCCCCCCACCCCACACCCCACCCCCACTCACACCCCACACTCACACCCCACACACACCCCCCCCCCACACCCCCCCCTCCCCCCCCCCCCCCCCCCACTCACACCCCACCCCACACCCACCACACCCCACACACACACCCCACCCCACCCCACACCCCACCCCACACACCCCACACACCCCACCCCACACACACACCCCACCCCACACACCCCACCCCCCACCCCACACCCCACACACCCCACACACACACCCCACACCCCCCCCACCCCACACACACACACACCCCCCACCACACACACCCCACCCCACCCCACACTCCACACCCCACCCCACCCCACCCCACACCCCCCCCCCACCCCACTCCCCCCCCCCACACCCCCCCCCACACACCCCACACACACACACCCCTCCCCCCCACACCCCCCCCCCACACACCCCACCCCACACCCCCCCCCCCACCACCCCCCCCCTCACACACCCCACCCACACCACCCCACCCCACCCCACACACACACACCCCACCCCACCCCCCCCCCTCTCACCCCACACTCACTCCCCACACCCCCACCCCCCCCACCCCACCCACCCCCCCCACCCCCCCCCACCCCCCCCCCACACGCACTCACCTCCCCCCCACCCCCCCCCCACACCCCACCCCCCCCCCACCCCCCCCCACCCCACCCCACCACACACACACACCCCCCCACACCCCACACACACCACACCCCACACCCCACCCCACACCACACACACCACCCCACCACCCCACACCCCCCCCCCACCCCCCCCCCACCCCACACCCCCCCCCCACACCCACACTCCCCTCCCCCCCCCCACACACACCCCCCCCCCACACCCCCACTCCCCACCCCACACACACCACACCCCTCACACACACACCCCTCCACCACACCCCCCCCCCACACACACACACCCCACCCACACCCCCCCCCACACCCCACACCCCCCCCCCACACACACCCCACCCCCCCCCCCTCCCCCCCCACACCACCACACCCCCCCCACCACACACACACACCCACACACACCCCACCCCACCCCACACCCCCCCCACACACACCCCACACACACACACACCCCCCACCCCACACTCACACCCCCCCCCCACCCCCCCCCCACCCCACCACCCACACCCCCTCACCCCCCCCCCACACCCCACACCCCACTCCCACCCCCCCCACTCCCCCACACCCCACCCCCCCCCCACCCCCCCCCCACACACACACCCACACACCCCCCCACACCCCACACACCCCCCCCCCACCACACCCCCCCCCCACACACCCCCCCCCCACCCACCCCCACACACACACCACCCCACCCCACTCCCCACACCCCCCCTCACCCCCCCTCACACTCCCCCCCCCCACCCCACCCCACCTCACCCCACACACACTCCACCCCCCCCCCTCCCCACACCCCACCACACTCACTCTCCTCCCCCCCCCCACACACTCTCACACACACCCCACACACCTCCACCCCACCCCACTCACACCCCTCCACCCCACACCCCACCCCTCACACACACCCCCCCCCCTCCCCCCCCCCACTCACCCCTCCCCCACCCCACTCACCCCCACCCCACACCCCACACACACACCCCCCCCACTCCACACCCCTCCCCCCCCCCACCCCCCCCCCACCCCTCACGCCCCACACACACTCACCCCACACACACACCTCCCCCCCCCCTCTCCACCCCACACGCTCCCCCCCCCCACACTCCCCACTCCCCCCCCCCTCCCCCTCTCCACTCCCCCCCCACACTCTCACACCCCCCCCCCTCCCCACCCCCCCCCCACACACACACCCCTCCCCACTCTCACCCCCTCCCCCCCCCCCACCCTCTCCCCCCACACACACACGCACCCCACTCTCACCCCCCCCACCCCTCACCCCACCTCCCCCACCCCCCCCACTCACACACTCCCCACACACACACACTCCCCACTCCCCCCCCACCCCCCCCCACACACACCCCACACCCCTCCCCACCCCACCACCCACCCACACACACACACACCCCCCCCCCACACACCACTCCCCCCCCACACTCACCCCCACACACCCCACACACACCCCACGCACGCCCCCCCACCCCCCACACACACACCCCACCCCCCTCCCCCCCCCCACACCCCCCCCCACTCACACACACACCCACACACCCCCCCCCCTCACCACCCCCACACCTCTCACACCACCCCTCACACCCCCCCCACACACACACACCCCCCACCACACTCACTCCCCACTCACTCACCCCCCCCTCACACCCCACCCCCCCCCACACTCACCCCTCCCCCCCCCCACACACACACCACCCCACCCCCCCCACCCCCCCCCCACTCACACACTCACACCCCACACCCCCACCCCCCACCCCCCCACCCTCACCCCCCCCACTCACACCACACTCACCCCCCCCCCACCCACGCACACCCCCCCCCCACACACACCCCGCCCCACCCCACACTCCACTCCCCTCCCCTCACACACACACCCCACACACCACCCCACAGCCCCACTCACCCCTCCCACACACACACTCTCCCCCCCCCCACCACTCCCCCCCCCCACACCCCCCCCCCACACTCCACTCACCCCCCCCCCACCCCCCCCCCTCCCACACCTCCCACACACACCCCACCCCACACTCCCCCCCACCCACACCACACCCCCTCCCCCCCCACACCCCACTCCCCACCCCCCCCCCCCTCACTCCACCCCCCCCCCACTCCCCTCCCCACACTCCCCTCACCACACCCCCCCCCCACACCCACCCCCCCCCCACCACCCCTCCCCCCCCTCCACACACCCACCCCACCCCACACACACTCCCCACACCCCCCCTCCCCACCCCTCCACCCCCCCCCACCCCTCACCCCCCCCCCCTCCCCCCCCCCACACCCACCCCACCCCACTCCCCCCCCTCACACACACACCCCCCCCCCTCCCCCCCCCCACACCCCCCCCCCACACCCCACACCCCCCCTCACCACACCCCCCCCACCCCCCTCCCCACACACTCCCCCCCCCACTCTCCCCTCACACCCCCCCCCCACACACACACACTCCACCCCACCCCCCCCACACCCCCCCTCCCCCCCACCCACACCCCCCACACTCCCCACCCCCCCCACACTCACCCCACACCCCACACACCCCCCCCTCTCTCTCCCCCCCCCCACTCCCACACTCCACACCCCCCCCCCACACACACCCCCTCCCCACCCCACACTCCCCCCCCCCACTCACCCCTCACACACCCCCCCCCCACACACACACACCCCCCCCCCTCCCCCCCCCCCACCCCCCCCCCACCACTCCCCCCCACTCACCCCACCCCCCCCACCCCACACACACACCCTCCCCCCCCACCTCCCCCCCCACACACCCCCTCCCCCCCCACCCCACCCTCCCCCCCTCCCCCCCCCCCCCCACTCACTCACACACACACCCCCCCCCCACACTCCCACTCACCCACACCCCCCCCCCTCCCCCCCTCACTCCCCCCCCACCCCACCCCCACACTCCACCCCCCCCCCACACACACACACCCCCCCCCTCACACTCACTCTCCACCCCCCCCCCACACCACTCCCTCACACCCCACTCTCCCCCCCCACACCCCCCCCCCACACACACACCCCCCCACCCCCCCCCCTCTCCCCACACCCCCCCCACTCCCCCCCACACTCCACACTCACTCACCCCCCCCTCACACGCTCACACCCCCCCCCCACACACACCCCACTCCGCCACACCCCACCCCACACACCCCCCCACTCACCCCCCCCCTCCCCCCCCCCACCCCCCACCCCCCCCTCACTCCCCACACACACACACACTCCCCCCACACCCCACCCCCCACACCCCCACCCCCCCCCCACCCCCCCCCCTCCCCCCCCCCACACACACACCCCCCCCACCCCACACACCCCACTCACACCCCCCCCACCCCCCCCCACACGCTCCCCCCCCACCCCTCACACACACTCCACCCACACCCCACCCCCCCCACACTCTCCCCACACCCCCCACACTCCCCCCCCCACTCCCCCCCCCCACCCCCCTCCCCCCCCCCCCACTCTCCCCTCCCCCCCACCCCCCCCACCCCCCCCACTCCCCCCCCCCTCACACACACTCACCCACCCTCACTCACCCCCCCCCTCCCCCCCCCCACCCCACTCCCCCCCCACACCCTCTCCCCCACCCCACACCACACACACACCCCCCCCCCACACTCCCCACCCCACTCCCCCCCCCACCCCTCACCCCCTCCCCCCCCCCTCCCCACACCCTCACCCCCCCCCCACCCCCCTCACCCTCTCCCCCCCCACACCCCACCCCACCCCCCCACCCCTCCCCTCTCCCCACACACACACCCCACTCACTCACACCCCCCCCTCCCCCCCCCCACACACTCCCCCCCCCCCCACCCCACCCCCCCCCCTCCCACCCCTCTCCCCCCCCACCCCCCCCCCTCCACACCCCCCCCCCACACCCCTCCCCCCCTCACCTCTCTCTCTCTCACTCTCTCCCACACCCCCCCCTCTCACTCCACCCCCCCCCCTCTCCCCACACACACACCCCCCCCCCACTCACACACCACACCCCCCCCACCCCCCCCCCACACCCCACCCTCCCCTCCCCCCCCACACTCCCCCCACCCCTCCCCCCCCCCACCCACACCTCCCCCCCCTCCCCTCACACCCCTCTCACACACACCCCCCCTCACTCTCCCCACACCACCCCCCCTCCCCACCCCTCCCCCCCCCCCCCCCTCTCCCCACTCACACTCCACTCTCCACACCCCCCCCCCTCTCCCCCCCACTCCCCCCCCACCCCACCCCACCCCCCCCCTCCCCTCCCCCCCCCCACTCCCCCCCCCCTCTCCCCCACTCACCACACACCCCCCCCCACCCCCCCCTCACCCCCCCCTCCCCCCCCCCACCCCACCCCCCTCCCCCCCCCCACACTCCCCCCGCACCCCCCCCCCTCCCCCCCCCCTCTCTCTCTCACCCCCCCCTCTCTCCCCCACCCCCCCACTCCCCCCCACCCCCCCCTCCCCCCCCTCCCCACACTCACCCCCTCACCCCCCCTCCCCCCCCACCCCCCCCTCACCCCCCCCCCACTCTCACCCCCTCACCCCCCCCTCCTCCCCTCCCACACCCACCCCCTCTCCCCCACCCCCCTCCCCACACCACCCCCCTCCTCCCCTCTCACCCCACTCACCCCTCTCACCCCTCCCCCCCCACCCCCCCCCCTCACCCCTCCCCACTCACCCCACTCCCCCACCACACTCCTCCACCCCCCCCCCACACCCCCTCTCACTCCACACTCCCCCCCCCCTCCTCCCCACACCCCACTCCACCCTCCCACACTCCCCCCACGCCCCACCACCCCCCCACCCCACCACCCCTCCCCCTCCCCTCCCCACCCCCCCCCCACACCCCTCCCCACTCCCCTCCCCCCCCCTCCCCTCTCCCCCCCACACTCACACTCTCCCCCCCCCCACCCCCCCCACACCCCCCCCTCCTCACCCCCCCCTCTCCCCCACCCCCCCCCCTCTCCTCCCCACTCCCCCCCCCCACTCCTCACCCCCCCCCCACCTCCCCCCCCTCACACACACACGCCCCCCCCCTCACCCCCCCCCCTCTCCCCCTCTCCCCTCACTCCCCCCCCCCTCCCCCCCCACTCCCCACTCTCACCCTCCTCACCCCGCTCCACTCCACACTCCCCCCCCCCCCACCCCCCCTCACACCCCCCACTCCCCCCCCCCACCCCACCCCCCCCCCTCACACACACACCCCTCTCTCTCTCTCTCCTCACCTCACCCCCCCCCCCCCCCCCCCCACACCCCCCCCCCACCCCCCCCCCACCCCACCCCACACCCCCCCTCCCCACCCCCCCCCCACCCCACCCCCTCCCCACCTCACCCCCCCCACCCCACCACCCCCCACTCACCCCACTCTCACCACTCACACTCCCCCCCCACACCCCACCCCTCGCACCCCACCCCACCCCTCTCCCCACCCCCCTCCCCACCCCCCCACCCCCCCCCCACCCCCACACCCCCCCCCCTCCCCCCCCCCTCACCCCCCCCACCACCCCCCCCCCTCCCCTCACCCCCCCCCCACCCCACACCCCCCCCTCTCTCTCTCCCCTCACCCCCCCCACTCCCACCCCTCCTCACCCCCCCACTCCACACCCCACTCCCCACACACACACCACACACACACACCCCCCCCTCACCCCCCCTCACCCCACACCCCCACCCCCCCCACTCCCCTCCCCCCCCCCCCCCACCCCCTCCCCACCCCCCCCACCACCCCTCACCCCCTCACACCCACCCCCCACCCCTCCCCTCACCACTCCCCCCCCCCTCCACTCTCCCCCCCCCCACCCCTCCCCCCACACTCCCCTCCCCCCCCCCACCCCCCCCACTCCCCACCCCACACCCTCCCCCCCCCCACACACACACACTCACCCCTCCCCCCCCCCACCCCCCCTCACTCACCCACACCTCACCCACCCCCCCCCCACTCCACTCCCACCCCCCCCTCCCCACCACTCACCCACACTCCCCTCCACACCACCCCACCCCACTCCCCACCCCTCCCCCCCCCCACCCCACCCCCCCCCCACCCCACCACCCCACCCCACCCCTCACCCCACTCCACCCCACCCCCCCCTCCCCACACCCCACACACACCACCCCACCCCCCCACACTCACCCCACCTCCCCACCCCCCCCCCTCTCCCCACCCCCCCCCACTCCCCCCCCACCCTCCCACCCTCCACCCCACCCCTCACCCCACTCCCCCCCCACCCCCCCCCACCCCTCCCCACCCCACTCCCCTCCCCCTCACCCCCCCCCACCCCACCCCACCCCTCACCACCCCCTCTCCCCCCCTCACCCCTCCCCCCCCCTCCCCTCCCCACCACCCCACTCCCCACCCCCCCCCCTCCCCTCCCACACCTCCCCACCCCACCACCCCACCCCACACCCCCTCACTCACCCCACCCCACCCCCCCACCCCCCCCCCACCCCACACACCCCACACACCCCCCCCCACCCCCCCCTCACACCCCCCCCTCACACCACCCCCCCCCCTCACACACACCCCACACCCCCCCCCTCACTCCCCCACCCCCCCCCCACACCCCTCCCCCCCCCCACCACACCCCCCCCTCACACCCCACACCACTCACACCCCCCCCCCTCTCCCCTCCCCCCCCCCTCCCCCCCCCCACACCCCCCCTCCTCCCCTCCCCTCCCCACCTCACCCCCCCCTCCCCTCCCCTCCCCACCCCCCCTCCACACTCCCCCCCCCCACACCCCTCACCCCCCCCCCTCTCACCCCCCCCTCACCCCCCCCCCCGCACCACACACACCACACACACACCCCACCCCCCCCACCCCCCCCTCCCCTCTCCCCCCACTCCCCTCCCCACCCCACTCTCACCCCCCCCCCACTCCCACCCCACCCCACCCCACACCCCACCGCCCACCCCACACCCCTCCCCACACCCCACCTCCCCCCCCCCACCCCACTCTCCCCCCTCCCCCCCCACCCCTCCCTCCCCACACACACCCCTCCCCACCCCTCCCCACTCCCCACTCACCCCTCCCCACACCCCCACCACACACACACTCACCCCTCACCCCACCCCACACACCCCACACCCCACCCCCCCCCCCCACACCACACCCCCCCTCCCCACACCCCACCCCCCCCCACACCCCCCCCTCTCCCCCCCCCACACTCTCCACACCCCCCCCCCACACCCCCCCCACACACACCCCACCCCTCACCCCCCCCTCACCCCACACTCACACCCCCCCCCCACCCCCACACTCCCCACCCCACACACACACCCCTCACTCACCCCCCCCCTCCACCCCACCACACACCCCCCCCCCACCCCCCCCCTCCCCACCCCACACCCCACACCCCCCCCTCCCCCCCCCCACACCCCTCACACACACACACCACCCCCCCCACTCACACCCCACCCCTCTCTCACTCCCCACACCCCCCCTCCACCCCACCCTCACACCCCCCCCCCTCACCCCACTCTCCCCCCCCCCACCCCCCCCCCCCCCACACACACCACACCCCCCCCCCACCCCACCCCCCCCCACACACACACCCCACTCCCCCCCCACCCCACCCCACACCCCCCACCCCACCCCCCCCCCACCCCTCCCCACCTCCCCCCACCCCACCCACCCCACCCCACCCCACCCCACACACACCCCACACCCCCCCCCACCCCCCCCCCTCCCCACCCCACACCCCACCCCACTCACCCCACCCCACTCCCCACCCCACCCCACCCACCCCCCCCACACCCCACCCCACCCCACCCCTCCCCACCCCTCCCCCACCCCACCACACACCACCCACACACACCCCCCCCACCCCACACCCCACCCCACACCCCACCCCACCACCCCACACACACACCCCACCCCACTCACCCCACCCCACCCCCCCCACACCCCTCCCCACCCCACTCCCCACCCCACCCCACACCCCACCACACCCCACCCCACCCCACCCTCCCCACCCCACCACCCCACACCACCCCACCCCACCACCCCCCCCCCACCACCCCCCCCCTCCCCACCCCACACCCCACACCCCACACCCCACCCCCCCCCCACCCCACCACCCCTCACACCCCACCCCCCCCCCACTCCCCACCCCACCCCACCCCACCCCACCCCACCCCACCCCACCCCACCCCACCCCACCCCTCCCCCCCCCCCCCCACACCCCACCACCCCACCCCACCCCACCCCACCACCCCACACCCCACCCCACCCCCCCCCTCCACACCCCACCCCCACCCCACACCCCACCCCACCCCACACCCCACCCCACCCTCCCCCCCCCCACACCCCTCCCCACCCCCCCCCCACCCCCCCCACCCCCACCCCCCCCCCACCACCCCACACCCCTCCCCCCCCCACCCCCCCCACCCCACCCCACCCCACACCCCACCACCCCACCCCCCCCCACCCCACCACCCCACCCCACCACACCCACCCCACCCACCCCACACCCCACCCCACCCCACCCCACCCCACCCACCCCCCCCCCCACCCCACACACACACCCCACCCCCCCCACCCCACCCCACCCCACCCCACCCCACCCCACCACCCCACCCCACCCCCCCCCCCCACCCACCCCCCCCCACCCCACACCACACACACCACCCCACCCCACCCCACCCCCCCACCCCACCACCCCACCACACCCCCCCCACCCCACCCCCCCCACCCCACACACACCCCACCCCACCCCACACCCCACACCCCCCACCCCACCCCACACCCCACACCCCACCCCACCCCACACCCCACCCCACCCCCCCCCCTCACCCCACCCCACCCCACCCCCCCCCCACCCACACCCCACACACACCCCACACCCCACCCCCCACCCCCCCCACCCCACCCCACCCCACCCCCCCACCCCACCCCCCCCCCACCCCACCCCACCCCACCACCCCACACACCCCACCCCCCCCACCCCACCCCACTCACACACACACCCCCCCCACCCCACACCCCCCCACCCCACCCCACCCCACCCCACACCCCACCCCACACCCCACCCCACCCCCCCCACCCCACCCCCCCACCCCTCACCCCTCCCCCCCCACCCCACACCCCACCCCACACCCCACCCCACCCCACCCCACCCCACCCCACACACACCCC